>APFE030621420.1:143621-257896 GCA_000404065.3 Pinus taeda
AACAATCATTTAAATATATATACAGATTATTAATTAAATTAATTAGTAGTAAGCCGACCAAAAAAAAATAAAAAAATTCAACAACTATTAATAAGGTGATGAAATTCTTTCTCTCTTCTCAAACACAATCTCATTGCCCTGACGATGGACTCACCAAGTTAGTCCGAAACGTTGGTTTCTTAACTACTCACAGGTCTTCCACAAATTCATTATAATAAATCATGTTCGTCATGGTGATCATGGAATCCATAAAATAAACCATAAAACATAGCTTATTGAGAAAAATAAACTTGATTGTATTAACTTTGAAATAGAAGAACTTTACAACATTTGTGCCTTGATGTTGTACAAGCTCTTCCCAGGGACCAAACGGGAATCTCCTCTACTTTGACAAGCCTCAATCTCTTCCAAATGAGATCAAAAAGGTATGTAATATCTCCTCTGAAAAGCTCAATTAGGAAGACTAAGTTCCAACAGCATTTCACCTCAAAAATATTCAGCTTTCAACCTCCTTAGTAACCATCCCAATGCTTCATTTTATAGTGCAAAGGAAGGAGGTTATAGGTCCATCTATGAAGGGATAGAGTCCTTCTTCAAAGGGATAAGCTACTCACATCAAGGGGTAGATCCTTAAGTTATGGGATGCATGAACCTTAAAGGAGCAAACTTTCCACCTCAAGATTCCCTCTAGAAGCTTCCAGAAATGACTCAAAATGAGTTTTTAGGAATGTACTTCTGCCTTTTTAACTTTTGCAGGGGTCCACACCTATGACATAGACACAGAGCGATTAGGTGTGCAGGAGACATTACCATTAGGTGTGGAACCGTAGGTAATGCTAAGAAAAAGTGTGGAACCAAAGTTTTAGAGATTTTTAAGGACTTTCTCTTATTTTCAGGGCTTGATATGAAGAACTGAGGTTTAAAACTTGTAAAGGAGGAAAGTATGAGTGGTGATAGACTCATAGAGATTGCAAAATGTCAAGGTGACAATTCTTGTGCAATAGATTGCCCCCTAAAGTGCTAAGTCTGTAATAGATGAGGATAGCATTTGTCATCTAAGAAGAGTGAAATACTTTATTATTTCAAGGATCATCCTGTGGACACCCCGGTCAGAACATGTAAAAACATTCAATGCAAAATATATATATGCGAACATATCATTGCTGAGGTAGGCATTCCCATACTCAGATCAAAACTGACTAGAAAACTATCTAAACTACTATGATACAAGAATGATTTTGTAATACATCATGAGTATAGACATATGTAGACACAATATGGATGCAACCATTTGTTTATGAATAGTCCATTGTATAATGAATAACAAAATTCCTCGCAGCCTGGATGGTAGAAACTAGATCTAGGGTCTTGGTTTCTGCTTCCTGAACTAGTACAATTCTATCCATGTGAATGAATGTGTCAAAGTCGAACATGGTAGAAACCACTTGATTACCATTCAATAATGTGAACTGTTAATAAGTGTGAGAGAAACAACCAATAATGTCAATGGCTCTCAAAGTACTCAGTACAATCCATGAAATGTGAATAAATTAGTTGACATCGAACACATCATAGAATCCTTTAATTGAAGGTCAATGATGCAACCTATTGCCGAAGGCGAGAAACCTGCCATTATGGCACGCAGATTCCAAGGTACTGACGATTTCTATATCATCTTTCTAGATAATGAGTTGGAGTCGATAAAAAGCAATCCTTCATAGGCAAGCCCACAACATGAAATCATAGATCAAGTTTTGAAGAAATATATTTGGCAAGGACTAACTCAGGGATGGTCAAGATGGATGAAAAATATTTTGAAAATGAATGGTTTATTGGAACTAACCTCTTGAACACATAACGACACTGCAGATGGTTTGGTGACAATTGACCTAAAGCTAATATCCAAAAACCAGCTGAAGACTTTCAATATGGTTTGATTAACTGTTAGGCAAAGGATTTCCCAACCCAGGTGAACAAAATGTGTCATGTTCAAGAGTGGTTAATTGCTTTTCTAAAACAAAAAGTATCACAAACAGGTCCATTTTTCTCTCTTTTCCCCTACCATTTCTGGCAAGTACCTCTTTATTTTTGACAAGCTTGAGGAGGATAACATTTGCTTGATTATAAGATCATCCTTCAGATGAGTCCAACATAGTTTTAAAATTTGAACCCTAAGAAGGTGTGGTTCGTTCCTGTTTGAAATTGAATAGGTCCTTTACAGTTGAATTTTAACGAGTCCAGTATAGGAGAAACTCGGTGTTTTTCAATTTTAGGGAGTCAGAAGAAAAACTTAAGAAAACTCCATGGAAGTCATTTTTCGTAAATTTGTGTCCTCCAAGCCCAAAAAAGTATAAAATAATACTTGAGAGAACCACCTGAACATTACGATCAAGGAGTACTTTGCATATTTAGTGACTATAATCTGAAAAAGTAAAAATCTATTGAAAACACGTCATTTTATAACCAATATCAAACTTAAAACAACAAAAGTTCGATGATCTTTTCATGTTTATATGGTTAGGAAAGATTAGTAAGTGGAACATCCTTTTAATTCCATTTTAACGAGTTTAAAAAGAAAAAACTCGGCAATCTTTTCATATTTTAAGAGTCAGAAAAGAGCTTAAAGAGGACTCCAATGTTTTGTTTTTTTTGTAAATTTTGGAAGAGTCCAAAAAATTGAAAAGGTATGCTCTTTGTTGAAAATGATCAATTCGTCCTGAAAATCCAATATTCTGCACAAAAACTCAAAACATTACTGATACATATTTAAAATAAATAAAATTGCATCAAAAAGTTACCTTTTTAAAGTAAAAAATAAACAAATAAAAAATTCATTTATTCAAAAAAGCTTATAAAAACGGCTTTTGTAAATTAACTTTTATCGTTTGACTTTAGAGTGAGCAGTAAGAGCTTTTGGGAAAGAAACTTCTTATGAATATTGTGGAAAATCCAACCTTTGAAATAAAAAACCATCAGCTCTAGGTAATCAATATCATCCCTATCTTGCATTTTCACTGTTTAATTTTCATTTTAGGGCTTTAAAATTAATTTTTTAAAGAAAATTTTATTTAAAAAACCGCTCGCGGGGGTTCGCAGGTGCAACATGCAACCCCTGCGGACCCCGACTTTTATGCAGAAAGGAAAAAGTTGGGGTCCCGCACCTGTTCTTAACGACAAGTGCAAATCTACGCACTTTCCCTAACTAGCGGGTGCAGACCCTGCGAAATAAGTTTTAAAAATTTCAATTTTTTCCATTTCCGCCCAAAATTTTTAAACTAAATTGTTCTAATCCGCATTTTTGCAATGTAAGATATAAAAAATGCTCATTTGGTGGGATCGCGGGCATGAAGATGTGGATATTTCCACATTAATTCATCCACCTACAATACAGGCATTAAAAGCATGCAGACTATTTAAATTCTGGGCCATACCCAGCATGAGGGCACATGTAGACTTCCTGCAATGGCTGGTAGATAGGTGGAGCACACAGGACCAATGTTTCATGATTGGTGGCCACCGTCTTGAAATCGAGCTAGAGGACATTTATTTCTTGACTGGTTTGCCTAAGAGAGGCGAATGATTATCTCTATTCGGGACTAGGTCAGGTGGCCAATCTGTCGCTAGTCTCCGATCAAAGTTTTGTAATGACCAAATAGAGGACAAATGGATAGATATTAAAACTATCTCCCATCCTGAACTTAAAGTGATTGCATTTACTGTCACCAGAATATGAAGGAGCGCAACATTGCATGTAGCTACTAGATCCCAAATGTGAATGGTAGTAGACTGTTATCGAGGCACCGTCTTCAACTGGTTCGAGGTTGTGTTGGCGAACGTAAAAGGCCAACTAATTAGATCAAAGAACGAACACCTAAAAAACTTTGGATGTGGTTTCTTGGTTCTGACGTTTGGCCTAAAGAGTGTCCCTATGTTGGTCCCATAGCAGCTTTTTGTTGAGGCTACACT
Source organism: Pinus taeda (assembly GCA_000404065.3). Lineage (NCBI taxonomy): Eukaryota > Viridiplantae > Streptophyta > Pinopsida > Pinales > Pinaceae > Pinus > Pinus taeda. Next base: position 147,588 of record APFE030621420.1, read on the forward strand.
TCCCCGAGAGCCTAGGATTATGCGCTAGGTTGCAGTGATGGCTCGTCATCCTGAGGAGGGTTCAGATGTTGTCCAATTTCCACCCGAGTATTTTCGTTGGTTGAGGAACCAACTTTTCGTGATTCACAATTTTCCATATGCTAGGATGGATTATCGTGGTTACCTAGACATGGGTCTTCCACCAGGAGAGCAATGGGATGATTCAAGTAAAAAACATTTTCAATACTTTCTAAATTTTAAACTAATTTTTTTTTTCTTTTAAATCATCCAAAACTGACAGTAAAAAGTTTTAAATGTAGATGTGGGTCCACAATGACCAGCCACTCTCCAACCTTATGAGATAAGACACCCAGCTGCAGTACCATCCCCACCAAACCAGTCAACAGAGACCTTGACTGAATTGGAGAATCAGCTAGAGCATTTGACAACAGATATTCCAGAGACTAGTATAGATGATATTCCACTTAGGTTACAACGCTATGTGATTGGGGTCCCAGGACCTTTTAGGAGGTTCCTTTGTAGGGTGGCCCAAGTAGTGGTTTCTTATCGTGATCATCATCAAGGATAGGATGATCGCCTTTGTAGACTCATACGACATTTTATGTCTTTTTGTACTATCTTTTTTGCCGATCATAAGGTTTTTTTCAACCTATGATCGAAGACGATGTATATTTGACACACTTATATACTATGATATATCACTATTACTGGCTATCTTGTATGACACGTTATGGAATGCTTTTAAATTCACTGTTTTGATTATTGCAAATGTCTATTTAACATTCAAGAAGCAACTGCATCTGCTAATGTATTTAAATATCTTGGAATATGCTGATATTCAATGTATTCAAATTGGTGTTCCAAGATATGAACTATCAAAAATAATATTAATAACACTAGATTTCTAATGGCATAAACCCTATTAAGCTGTAATACAATGAGTTCAAAATCTAACCTAACAATCAAACTTCGAATCCCAAATGAGATGGATTCAGATAATAACTCAATCACTGCACTATACTCTACAATGTTATTTGTTGTTTGACCGAGGCTTACCCCATGCATAGATACTAACTCGTTAGAGGGTGAATAGATAACCCAAACTGCAGAAGAAATGTTCCATGTACTACGATAAGCACCATCAACAAAACTAATGTATGTTTGAAGAGACGTCGACATCTACAATATCAAGAGTAAAATCAAAATAAGCAGGAATAATGATAAAAACACCCTCTAAACTAGGCACAATTTCTAATCTAAAACACACCAACTAGAAAGAAACTATTTTAACAAAAATCTCGACACCAAAATCTAAGCATAATATCTTTTTAGGTACAGCCCATTTTTGGGTTTACCCAAAGAGACACTGTCAAAATCTACCAATTCATAGGCCCCTTTTGCCAACTTTTGCTTAACAACACAAGGACCATCTCACATAGGTACAAATTTTCCAGGCCCTATCTTATCGTTTGCTTGATCATATAGTAAAATTAGTTCTCCTTCCGAAAAATTACGAGGTGTAACATTTCGGTCATTTGGATCTTTTATTCGTTTTTCATGAGTCTCAATTTCTAATGCGGCATCATGTCAATTCTCATCTAGCTGAGTTAAGTACAACAAACGTTTCACCTATTTGGAAGTGGCTAGGAGTAATTCTATGGGTATTTGCAATGACAGAATTTTGCATTCAATAGGTAACACTGCTTCCAACCCATAAACTAGTTGAAAAGGAGTGAAACTAGTTGATGTTTTTACTGAGGTTCGATATGCCCAAAGTGTTGAAAATAACATGTTATGCCAATTCGACCTATGAATACCAATGATTCGTTGGATCATAGTGACTAGAACTTTATTGATTGCTTCAACCAGACCATTAGCCTATGGGTAATATGGAGTAGAACTATCGTGACGCGGGCCAAGTTGATCTGTTAGTTCACTCATCGTGATGTTTCGAAAATGACTTCCATGATTAGTAATAATAGCTTGAGGAACACCGAATCTAGCAATTATATGATTGAAAATGAAAATTGCAGCAATTTTGCCGTCTGCCAAAAATGTAGGCATCACCTCAGCCCACTTAGTAAAATAATCTACTGCAAGGATGATATACGCATGCCCCCCGACTAAGTGAGGGTTACATGTAATAAAGTCGATACCCCACTTTGCGAAAGGACCGATGACAATTGTAGGGTGGAGAGGAGCAGGTGGAGCATGCATCTTACAATCAAAATTTTGACAATTGTGGCATTTTCGGACTGCATAGATACAATCTTTAAATAAGGATGGCTAGAAATAACCAGCGCGCAATGTCTTTTGGGCTATGGCATACCCAGACATATGACCACCACATGCTCCAGAGTGACAGTCATTCAGAATCTTTCCAGCTTCTTCATGAGTTAGACAACGTCGGAAAACAACAACAGCCCCACGACGATAGAGTGTATCTCCAATAATATTATATTGTTGGGATTGGAAACATATTTTCCTTCGCTGAGATCGTGAGATTTCAGGCCAAAAAGGTTGGGTTTGGAGATAAACAATTATATCTTCATACCATGGATCAAGAGTACTGATAAGAAACAAGGATTCATCTGCAATGGTTCTTTCGCCACAGTTCAGTATCAGTACGCAGGAAATTACACATCAGTTCCGCAAAAACCAAGGGTTCCTTTGCCTTGGATTTTTCAAATTCCAAGTCAAGTTCTTGTAGGATAACGATCCATTTGGAATAATTTCCCCCTAGCAATTGTTTGGTCAAAATATACATCAGAGGGTTACAGTCAGAAATTACCGTGGCTTTGCGTAGTAAGTTGTAGTGACAAAATCTTTGAACAACTTGAACAGTTGCCAAGGCCAATTTCTCCACATGCGAATATTTAAGCTCAGTCGGATTCAAAGTTCGACTAAGATATTAAATCACATGCTCATTGTTGAATTCATCTTCCTGAACTAAAACCATCCCAATGGTGGAATGAGAAATGGCGAGGTACACAAATTAATCCTGGTTGTAGTTGGGAGGATGCAATAACGGTACATGGGTCAACACGTGTTTAAGTGCATCAAAAGATTTGTTAGCTATCTCATCCCAAAAGAATGGAGTATTCTATTTCAGCAACTTGGTAAAACCTTTCGTTATCTTAGTTTAGTTAGGAATGAAATGACGTAAAAATTTTGTTTTCCCTTGCAAACTTTGGAGTTGGCGAAGAGTCAAAGGAGGAGGTAATTTTACAATAGCTTCAACCTTCGAGGGGTCGACATGAATGATGGCTTTCGAAACAACAAATCCCAGTAAATGACCTATTTCTATACATAAAACACATTTTTGTGGATTCAACCTAATTCGATAATGCCTACATCTCATAAAGATTGCTTGTAAATGAGTGAGATGATCAGCTCTACGTAATGAATGAGTAGGTAAATCATTGAGATAAGGCTACACAATTTGTTTGATGTCATGAAATGCATAAGACATAACCCTTTGAAAAGTTGCTCCAGTGTTCTTCAATCCAAAAGGTAATTTGCAATAAGCAAATGTCCCCCATGCACAAATGAAAGCCGTTTTAGGTTAATCAGCAGGGAGTATGTTGATTTGATTGTAATCGGAATAACCATCCACAAAGGAGAACATTTCCATTTCACTGCCAGCACAATCATCAATAATTGGATCAATATAGGGGATTGGATAATTGTCTTTAGGACAAGCTCAATTAATATCCCTATAATCGATACATATTCTTATCGTTCCTTTCTTTTTGTTAACAGGAACAATATTCGATACCCAATCCATTAAAGGAATTGGATAAATGAAACCTGCTCGAAGTAATTTCTCAACTTCAGCTTTAATAGCAGCAGCGTTTCTTGGATGTAACTGACGCAAACATTGCGAGACAGGTTTAGCATCCGGGTAAGTTTTAATTTCATGGACAAGAATTGCTGGATCAATTCCTGCCATTTCTTCATATGACCAGGCAAACACATCACAAAATTCTTAAAATAGGGATTTATAAGTTTTGATTTAATCATCCGTATAAGAAGCACCTATATGAATGTTTTCAATACTTTCGGGTTTCACTAAAATGTCAATAGGAACTGTTAGAGAGATATTTCCCAAACTCAACTCAGAATCAGGATGTTGTAATGGATTCTGTGGTTCTTTGACATAGTCAACTGTAAAAATAGATGAGAAATCATTTTCAAAATGACCAAACTCAGGTAGAAATGAAGATCGATGATGAATATCTTCCCATGATAAATCATCAACAGACAAAAGTTCACGAATCTGCTCATTAGTATGAATAGGATCAGAAAAAGTTGTTGAAGCTGAGGTTGATATTGAAAGTGATTCCCCATGGACCACATTCATTGGATCAAATTTGGTTGAACAAGAGTTGGAAAATGACTATACAGCCTGATATGCAACTTCAAAGGGACTCAAAGTCATCGCATCACCAAATGAGTCCACCTCAGAATCGGAAGGTACGATCCAAGGATCATCAAAAGCAATAGTGTTCGATGAAAGCATATGAATAGTTGTAAGAGAAGGCGATATGTTAGGAGAAGGAAATGAAAAGTTCCTAGTAAACTAGAATCTTTAATCAAACCTACTCCAACATCCTTGTAAGGGATAGTTGTTTTACCGACATGTTGAATACTACCAAAAGAGGCTCGGTCGAATGAAAAATAAGTCAACTGGTCTATTGTAATGATCTTTCCATTATGAGGAAACTTTATAAGCTGAAATACCTATGAAACAACAACAATCATAACATAAGACCAACTACGACCCAAGAGAAGGTTGTAATCTAGAGGGGCATCAACCACTTCCATATCTAGATTTACAGTTTTGTCTTCAACCCCTATAGGTAAATCCTGCAAAATGCCAAAAGGATGAAACCCTTGGTCATCAAAAGCCTTTATAATTGTCAGGGATTGATTGAGTGTAGGAGAACCAAGCGATCTCCATCACTGAATAGACATAATACACGTAGAAGCTCCCTGATCAATCACAGTATGAAAGCAAGGTTTGTTTTTGACTAACACTAGAATCTAGAAATCCATTTGATGAGGTAGGAAAGTTGTACTATTCTCTAAATTGAAGTTATAAGGTTTGAATCCTGAATATCAACAGCTCCTATAGAAGACAATAGTAATTTACGCTGTGCTGGGCATGATCGCAACACCTCCAAAGCTGACATTGTTGAAGGGGAAATAGCTAAATCTTCAACAATGTTATAATTCTGAGCAGCTCTCGCATGTGGATTGAAAGCTGACTTTTGAAGTATACCTTTAGCAGGTGGTTTGATTATTGAGTCTGGGTTAGGTTTCTCGATCTGTAGCAGATCAGAACCAGAAGGAGTTGAAGTTGATGGGTTTGAATTAGAAGATTCTACTTCCTTACCACCAACATGATTTTTACTACCATAATCTTGCGATCCCGTTGCAATCCTGACATGGGACATCATCATAATGGATTCTTCTAAGGCATTTGAGGAAGAACCCATCATCTTACTCTCTTGACTAGGAAAAGGATCCTTCAAGACAGCAGGTGTTTGAGAATCTTTGACAATTTCGAAACCTCAGCTTGATGTGGGTAGTCTCTTGTAAAATGTTCCTCGTCACAAATGAGACAAGGATAGTGAGGTTTATGTTTCTCATTAGTAGGTTCATTTTTATCTAATTTCTCTTTTGAGTTTTGTTTATTTTTCTTCTTCCCCTTCTTTTTTATTTGGCCGTAGATGATTCTACGACATGGATATTGACAGGAATTTCAACGGAAGAATCTCCTGTTAGGGAATCTGGTAAAGTTGTAATAGGAGAAGAATTCTTTGAAGATTTCTTATTTCTTTTGGTACTAACTGAACTAATCATAGCATCAATGGTATGAGACCAGGAAGGAGCTGCAGTTATCTGATTGTGTTTCCGAAGGTCGGGGATTTTTTCTTATAAAGTACCTGACTGCGTATAGACAAGGTCAAGGTACTGAGCTTGAGAAATTACTTGCTCTTCAGGAACAACTCTTGCCTTAGCTACATCCTCAATGATTTTAGGTAATAATGATTTAACAAACCATGCTGCTAAAATTTGATCCAGGATAAAAACTTTCACTAAACGTCATCATCATCACATGAATTCATGAATATGATCTGATATATATATGGACGTTGAGTGTTTTAATGAATTTAATAATTTCGTGCCATTGTCGTATCTGACAGGAAACTAAAAATGAGTTAAGAAAGAAGTGGCTAGCTGACTAAAATTATAAAAAGGGCCTCGTGGTAATTCAATGTACCATTTGGCAGCAAGACCAATCAGAGTGCGTTGAAAAAGATGTAAGAAAATTGAATCATCGATAATGGAATTAGATGCACACTAGAGGTGATAAGTCATCACATGATTTGACAGATCTTCGCCTGACTTACACTCAAACTTAAGGATATCACTGGGCAACTTATTAGGCATTGGCGGCCAATACGAAAGATAGTAAATTGGATCGTTCGTAAGGCACGACAAATCAGGTAAATCCAAAGTTGTAATAAAAAGTAACTGATGGTTAGGGTCTTGAAAACCTTGGGTCACAAGATCAACCCCAGGAGGAAGATATCCAGGATAACCTAGAATTGGATTTGCATTAGGAATATTATGTCCTCCCAGAAAGCCAAGATTAACTGGACCAAAGTGGGGTTGTTTAGGTTGCTGATAAGTATATCTAGCGTACGGTTGATACTGATAAATAGGTTTTTGTATAGCAGGATCAAATTGGTAGTGTCTTTGGTATTGTTGATAGGTAAATTTTGGTTGACTTGTGATAACCGTACTTGGCCCAGGTTGTCATACGGGCATCTGGACCGAAGTCTAAACTGTAGGTCCTGACTGTGGTAAAGAGGCTTGAGTAGTTGACACAGGAACAATAGAAACTAGAGTTTTTGATACTCTAGAAGTAGGTGGGGTAGATTGAACAAAAGCTGTAGTAGTTGCCGCAAAAGTGTGAGGCAGAGTTCGAGGCGAACTAGGCCCAGACTGATGAACTACACTAGCTGCAGAAGCTTGAACAATAGGCTGGACAGGTTGCTGGGTTAGACCAGAAACCAAAGGATGTCTAGGTTGACTTGATAACTACACATTAGGTTGCAAAATATGTTGAGTTTGAGATGGATACCACACCACGTTCATTCCGGGGTATGGACCCATAAAAGGTTGAGCATATTGAGGACCATAACTAGGTTGAGTGTATGGCTGATAATTGAGAGGTACATTTCCAGCTCCTTGTACAAATGATTGACCAGAAGGCGGTTGGAAACCTTGAGTTAGGTACTGACCTTGAGGTTGATAACCTTGAGGCACGTACTGAAACTATGGCTGACCTTGAGGTATATATTGATACTGGGGTTGACCTTGAGGTATGTACTGTCCCGAAGGTATGTACGGTCACTGAGGTTGCCCCCCATGTGGTATCTGACTACCTTGAGGTTGTCCCCCAGGCAGTAATTGAGCACTTTGAGGTTGCCCCTCAGGCGGTAACTAACTACCTTGAGGTTGCCTTCCAGGTGGTAACTGACTACCTTAAGGTTGCCCTCCAGGCGATAATTGACTACCTTGAGGTTGCGGATTTGGAATAGTACCAGACATCATAAGAATTTCTAATATGCTCAATGGTGGAGCTTTGTTATTGCTAGTTGATATACCATGTTCAATCGGTTGAGGAGATGCTCCTGAAAAAGTACCAGTGAGTGACTGATACCCAAAAGGAATAGAAGGACCGCCATATAAAAAAAAAATTGGTGTTTGGGAAAAAATCGATGACCGTTTCGACATATTCAAAGGAGGATAATAACCTTTGGGCATAGGATGAAAAGGAATTCGAGGGTGTGAAAAAATAAGACCCTGGTTTTCTAAAAAGTTTGTTAATGATACATACCAAGTGTCACTTCTAAAAGGATTGTAGAAGATTGATTCACGCTCCCTAAGTTCTAAAGTCGGTTGATTTTTAGGGACAATTTTATCTTCGTCCGAACTAAAAAGTTCTTCAATAGAAATGAGTCTAGAAGGAAGATTTTGGGTAATGATGCTTCCTACCCTGGGTAAACCAGGACCACTAGAAGTTGGAGAAGTAAATCCTGAAGATGGAGTAGCAGCAAGTTCGGTTTCAGGCTCAGAAATTTCAGGTTCCTCAATTAATTCACTAGTAGGAGAAATACTACCAGTAACTTCGGAAAATGAAATTGGTTCAAAAATATACTCTATTGCTTGAACTTGATAATCAGGATGAACAATTAAAGATGACTCTCTTACTTCCGGTGACCCAAATCTACTATCACTAGGTGATACAAGAGCTCATAGCCCTTCAAGTTGACTTGGTGTATACTCGCGAGGTTGCCCCCAAAGTCTACAGGATTGTCTCGGTAATTCAACCATGATTAAATATTTAATTACTTCACACGCAAACAAAGAAAATCTCAATAAAACCGCCTAAAGTCTCTAAAGAACCAAACAATTGAATCACATGCCTAAAAAATCTAAGAGTTCAAACCACACACAAACAATAGCTTTCTGTACCAAAAACACTAGTTGGTGATGAAATCCAATGCTGTAGAATTCAATACAGAAATGGTGGTTGGAACAGCTACCCCGATAACCTGCTTAATGAAACAGACTAGCACAAGTTTCTTCACAAAACCATCTTGAGTGAAGAGAACCCCCGAGAGAGTCCAAGTGAGTTTGGTCAACATCTACTCTAGGAACAGTGAGACCCGTCCTTCACAGTCACCTTAGGAAATATTCTTAAGATTATGGTCACTAAGGTTACCAGCAGTAACAAATACAACTAGGGGAACAGTCTACGATCCGATCTATGTGCAAGGGCAGAGTAACAAAGCTCTATCCCCTTGAAGGCTCCTTGACATGATTAATCCGAGGTTTACCAACAAGTGACCCCAGGTTCCTCGATAATGGTTAATCCAAGGTTTACGTTTTTAATACGCGCAAATATTTTATCTTTCCCAATGAGACAGACTTGATGGTCTCAAAAGTTCAGATATGATCTCGTGATTGACTCCTTTAAGAGGAGCTTCCCAGATTATATGCATTACAATTGGATTTGTTCCCTACTGCAGGATATAGCTACTTGTTTGTTTTAACTATCTTGGAGAGTTAATTACTCCCTACTCCAAGATACTAGCCTAAGCTATGTTGGTGACAAGAGCCCTAGAAATAAAAAGATTGCCAGATCAATTTTAATTAAGCATTACGTTTATGGGTTGTTTCTTAAGTAAATAGGTATGGAGATGAAACTTTGGTGGTGTGAAGACTCGACTCCAAAAACACTAAAAAATGCACCTAAAATGATAAACAATTCGTTTTTTGCTTCAATGAACTTCTAGCAAAAAGAAAGAGTTGAGAATGCAATTCTTTGAAAAACAAATCTTTCCTTCAACATGGAAATCAAAAGAAAATATTTTTTTTCTTTCTCAATAAACTCAAAACAAGACTACTAATTATGCTTACAAAAAATAAATCCCTTTCCTTTTTCAACACTCAAAACTACAAAAAATAATTCTTTCGAAAGAGATTCTACAATTTCTAGAAAACACTCAAAACTATGAAAAACTAATCTTGAGATCTAAAAACTTCTAAAAACCTAATCGAAATAAAAGCTTAAAATATTTTCGAGTATTTTTTACTTAGTTATTCAGTAAACTAAGGATTAATTCGTTCAGAATAACAAATCAATCAAAAAACACCCAGCTATGTTTTCTTTTATAAAAATGAAATTCACAAATTATGACCAAGTTCATTCAAAGATTTGCAAAGAGAAATGAAATGTATTTCTTACCAAGAGCTGCTTTCACAAACTAGCCAGGCTCATCAAGAAGACAAAAAGACACCAGGGTGATCTAAGGTTTATTAGGCTTCTAAATTTTGAGTCACTACAGAGACTGAGTGAAAACCAATCCGGGCATGCAAAACTTCTAGAAAATCATCTAAAACAAAAACACCAATGGAACTTACTCAGAAGAGACTTTCGACAGGACACATGTAGATGTGGGCAGAGACTAAAAATCATAAATAAACCCTAAACTTAACTGGACAAAAACATTTTAGGTTTTTCAAAAATTTTGACAGGGTCCGCAGGCTTCTAGTATAACAAGATGTGGTACCACTCTGTGCACTAAATAGAACATGTGGTCCTCTTGAAAATTAAAAAAAAAAAAAAACAATCCAGATCCTAAAAACTACCCAATCCCACACACATCAAGCAAAAACCAGAAACAAGAACAAGTTTCTCAAGTCAAATACAAAGGAAAATAAAAAAACAAAATTCAAGTCCCCAGCAGAGTCGCCAATTTGTTGGTCGGATAAATCGATCCAACGGACAAGGCCGATCTCCCTAGTATCAACATATATCTAGCAACAAGTAAGACAACCAAATCTACCTTTCTCTAAACATATCGCAATTCATTAATAAAAATATGTGTTTAGGCCCTACTTTAATTCCAATGTTAGTTTGTGGATGTCATGCTTCAATCGTCCGAAAGAGTTTCCTTTAGAGAACCTACAATCACAAACAAGCACACATCAAATAACACCTGTATAGCTAATATAATAAATCATGTTCATCATGGTGATCAAGGAATCCATAAAATAAACCAAAAGACACATCTTATTAAGAAAAATAAACTCGATTTATTAACTTTGAAATAGAAGAACCTTACAACCTTTGGTGCCTTGATGTTGTGCAAGCTCTTCCCAGGGTCCAAACAAGAATCTCCTCTACTTTGAGAAGCCTCACTCTCTTCCAAATGAGATTAGAAATGTATGTAATATCTCCTCTCAAAAGCTCAATTAGGAAGACTAAGTTCTAGTAGCATTTCACCTCAAAAATATTCATCTTTCAACCTCCTCAGTAACTAGCCCAATGCTTCTTTTTATAGTGCAAAGGAAGGAGGTTACAGGTCCACCTATGAAGGGATAGAGTCCTTCTTCAAAGGGATAATCTCCTCAAATCAAGGCGTTAGCTCCTTAAAGTATGGGATGCATGAACCTTAAAGGAGTGAACTCGCCACCTCAGGATTCTCTCTAGAAGCTTCCAGAAATGACTCAAAGTGAGTTTTTAGGAATGTACTTGCGCCTTTTTAACTTTTACAGGGGTTCGCACCCATGACATAGAGACAGAGTAGTCAGGTGCGAACGAGACATGACCATTAGGTGCGCGACCGTAGGTAATGCTAAGAGAAAGCGCATAACCAGAGTTTTAGAGATTTTTAAGGACTTCTCTTATTTTCAGGGCTTGATATGAAGAATTGAGGTTTAAGACTTGTAAAGGAGGAAAGTATGAGTGGTGATAGACTCACACAGATTGCAAAATGTCAAGGTGACAATTTTTGCGCAACACATGCTTCTCTGGTCATGATGGTCTTGTAAGCAACACATTGAGTAGCTTTGTGTCCAAAGTTATGACATGAGAAACTTTGGCCATGAAATAAATTCCTACGATTATCAAATCTACTAACCTCATGATTGACATTCATTCTTCAAGAAAATTGAGACTAATTTACCTATGGTTGGTTATAGCTTCTGTTCATCCTTGAATTAGATTGAACTTGATTTACCTGAGGATCTTCTTTATGCCTTTGCTGATGATTGTCACCCTGTTCACTTCTCCTTGCTGCATCAAGATAACTTTTGGAGGTTGATGGCTTCTGTGCTTGAGATGTTTCTTCAATATATCCATGACCTACCTTTATCAGAGGAGAACACTGCACTTTGATAATATTCTAAAGTTTCTGATCGTTTCACAAATCTAAGATTGAGTGCTTTTGTTTTCTCAATATCTTTTGAAAGACCCACAATTTAACATTCTAACTTTTCATTTTGTTTTTCCCTTTTAGCGAGTTGGAATGTTGGAGTATCTATAATCATACTCTTTTCTTCTAAATATATTTTGAGTTTAGAAATTTCCGCATAGAGACCATCTTCATGTAAAGCATCCAAGAAATTATCATCTTCAAAAGCCATCATAATTTGATAAAACATCATTATCTTCATGCATATAATAGCTCTTCTTACATACATTATGTTTTCTATTCCATTTTGATGGTTCCTTGCCTTTATCAAGCTTATCTTTATGAGGACATTTGGCTGCATAATGACCAACTCTTCCACAAGAAAAGCATTTGAAAGGTAGCTTACTTCTAAATCTTCCAGTACCTTGTTGAAGGTTCTTGACAAAGTTTGCTTCTTCCTCTCCTTCTGAATTATGTCCTGATTCATTGAGTTCTTCTCTTCTCGAAGCTTTCAATGTTGCTTCTCTCATATCTGATGGACTGCCTTTTCTCATTTTGAAAGCAGTTAGGATTCCGTGTAGTTGTGTCATAGTAATACTCTGAAGATTCTGCTTTTCTTCTATGGCAAAAACTTTTCATTCAAACTTAGAAGACAAGGATCTTGAAACCTTTTCAACTACAATACTTCTTTTATCTCTTCACCCAAGTATTTCATGTGATTAACAATCTCATCTATACATAAGAAGTAATTAGCTATATCTTCATCATTTCACATTTTGAGAGTTTCATATTGAATTCTCAGAGATTATAGTTTTGCATGTTTTACCTGGTCATCTCCTCCATAGCTAAGAACGATCTTGTCCCATATTTCTTTGGCGATTTTGAGCTGCATAAAATTGACAAATTATAATTATGACAGACTCCCCAATAATGTGTTGATTGTCTTGGCATTTGTTTCATACTGCTTTTTACCTACCATATCTGTAGGAATTGCTAATGGAAATGTGTATCCTCCTTCCACAATTTCCCAAACATCTATTCTAAGAGATTGAAGATAGGAAGTGGCTCTTACCTTCCAATAGATGAAGTTGCTCCCATCAAAGGTCAGTGGTCTAATGGATCCCTCTCTTTTGTAGTGACTCATGATGATGGATCTTTCCTCAAGTGTTCAACCTGCCTCTGAGGAACCTACTCTGATACCAATTGTTGGAAATAATACTGAGAGGGGCGGTGGTGAATAAGTATTAGCAAGTCAGTAATATTTCATTTCCATATTCTGATTCATATATGCTACTTCAGTTAATTAAACTTGCATGTATATGCAACTATATATAAAGGAACTAGCGTATACCCTGTAAACTTATAATTTAGTTAATTCTTCATAAGTTGATAATTAATTTGTGCATCATAACCATATAAATAGTAGTCACGAGCAGTAAAGACAGATGAGACAGTCACACACATGAACACAAGATATAGGGTGAAAACCCAATGTGGGTGAAAACCACCTAATACAATCGTCTCTATCTTTCTTTTTAGTAAGAAACGTATTTTAAAATGTTTTGTACTGTTGTAGTCTTATACCAGTACAAAGGATTCTACCTGCAAAAGGCTACAACCTTCTCTCATTCTCGAGTGTCTCCTAGAAGGGAGCTACAAACCCCTAGCTATTGTACTAGTTGATGTACTAGTACATAGGTGCTGACCTACAGAAGGCTACAACCTTCTCTTTTCTTCCAGGAACCACGTTTCATAGATTTTCAGATTGAATCCATCAATAATATGAATCAAACATCAAATATATTTGCATCAACCAATCTCCTTTGCACCAACCAAAATTGAATCAAACAATCACTTTTCTGAATGTTGTAACTAGAACACAGTAACAGTAATCAGAACCCAATCCAGAACCCAGAACATTGCAACAGTAAACAGAAGTAGCTAAAACATATTTTATGAGTTGTACACTACTTCAATGTGTCAAACTAGCATGCATACACACTTTTCTCAAGGCAGACCCGTGTATACGTAGTTTTGAAATACCAAACCAGCATGTATACATGCCTTTGCTATACTGAACCTCTGTATAGATTTGTAAAAAATGGTTTAACCTTTACCACTCTTCAGACATTAGTTATACCCAAATCATCATATTTACAGATTATGACATGCGACAATTTTTTAGATAAAATATCAAAAACCACACAAAGATACTTCTCTTCAAGCCTTAAGAACTTGACCCATCAATAGAACTTATACTTCTTCAAGCGCTCAAGTTGCTGCTTGATTCATATCCAACTATGCGCCATTACCCAATCAGTATTCTAGATTTTCTTCTTCATTAGATATTCAATACTTGAGTGCATTTTCCTAATGATCTTCTCCTCCTTTTATAGTCTTAGTCCTTACTCAATACCATGGTCCAAAACAACTTAAAACCGATACCTTAGACCAAATACCTGGGTTCAACATGTCAGACAAGATACCTTGGACCAATACCATGGATCACAATACCATGGTCGAAATACCATGGACCAAAACCAAATGTACACGCCTTTCATTGCATGAAAGTGTGTGTATATGCATACGTGCCTTTTGGTCATAAAAATCGCGTGCATTAATCAAAGAATCTAGATGAATACAATATGCTTGCTCAAGCTTGAGCACAACCCGCACATGTATCTTCTATCCCCTACATGACTAACTAATCCTAGCCAATACTTAGCGAATATTTTGAGTGTTGAAGATCATATTTCCTTGCATTGTTCCCTTGGTAAATTTCCCCTATTTCTTAGGAATTTCTCATCAAGGAATTTTGTGAAATTACCATAGGTCGATTCTCTGACTGCATGCACCACCTTTACAACTTGGATCGGTTTACAAATGATAGTACACTACCCTTGAACTCCAATCTAAACTGGGTAACTTGAATTCTCTACATACATGAATTAGTTTGGGTTGATTGATTAGTTAATTGGTTGATCACTGAGTGCAACTGAGGTTACACTGTACAACTTGACCCTCCACTAGTTTTTTTGACAGATAAAACTAGTTAAACTGAAAGCAACTCAAATTAACTGAAATATATTGCTACAAATTAGTAATCAATCATGTTTAAATAAACTCAAGTGTTTTGCAACTCGAATTAACTAATTTAACTGAGTGACAAATGTTGTGTCACCTTAGTTAACTACCTCCAAGTATTATGCTGAAATTGAAATTAGAATTTTAATCCAGTTTGACCAAGGCAAAGTCAAAACTAGATTTTCCTTCTGCATTTTCAACAGACTAGACATACATGTGAAATATATCCTATGTAAGCTATGTTTCTTAGTTTTTTATGGTCATGGAAATATGTGATCCTTGTCTTGGTAATTTTTTAAGTGGGACATGTTGAGCACGGCCTAAGATCCATTATAGGAATTTTTTAGGTGAATAAGGAACGATCTACTTGTAGTGGGTGAAATTGGTCAAGTTGTTGAGGCTAAAGCAGGCCAATGTCACGTGAACCACAATAGCTAAGGACTTTATTGTGTTCCTAAGTCGTCAAAAAATGTAAGGCTAGTTGTGAGGACATGAGTGCCAAGGCGTGCTAGGGAATGTTATCATGTGCCAGATTGTGTGAAGGTATGTCAGATATGATAAGATGTGCCATGTGCTAAGGCATGCTAGGATGTGAAAGGGTGTGACAATGCGTGTCAACGTCTGTCAAGGCATCAAAAGGGAGAAACAAGTTAAACTACAAGGAAATGACCACATAAGAGGGTTAATAAGTCATTGATTTACCTCTTCCAAAGGGGGAATGCTAGGCACAAGAGCACCATGTGCCATTAGGTGCCAAGTGTCAAGTGTTAGTGAATTTTCAGTGCCACATATTCCTCTATTGCTTCTCATCTACTTTCCAATAATTGATCTCAAATATCTTTAATACTAAACCATGCTAAATCATAGAAAGGAATCTCAATGAATGCTTGACATGCTAAGACTTGATAAGCACCTACACGTGCCAAGTGCCAATATGTGTTAGGGATTGATACAAATGTTATGACTGGCAGGGCATCTCAAAGATTACTAAGGTGCACAAAAGAGTGCTAATGCATGTTGAGGAGTGTTAGGGAGTACTAAGTCAACATAACGAAGCACTAGGTCAAAACAATGGAGCACTAGGTCAAAATGCATGGAAGTGAATGAATATGATGGTGTGTTAGGGAGTGTCAAGGAGTGCTAGCTGGCATGCCAAGGAGGGAATGACAAGACATGTTAAGTAATGGTAAGGCGTGCTAGGGAATATGAAGACATGTTAAGAAGTTCCATAGTGTGCTAGGGAGTTCCAATGTGTGTAAACATGTGCCAAGGCATGTTAAGACATGTCAGCTTCTATGGCATGCTATGATGTGTAAGGTGACACAATATGCCAATATGTGTCAAGGCGTTTCGAGGAAATAAAAGGAATAACCAAGATAAAATGCAAGGAAATAAACACATAAGAGTGTTAATAAGTTAGGAATGTATCTTTTTCAAAAGGGGCATGTTAGGCACAGTAATAATAAGTTCCAATACATTCCAAGTTCCAATGTGTGCCAAGTGCTAATGTATGTTAATGCATGCCAAAATGCTCTAGGGCATGCCAACACAAGCTGGGAGAGAACTATGTTATGTTAGGGCCGGCTAACATGTGCTTGGGTGTCGTAGTCATGGAAGGATGTTCTAGGTACAAAGATGTTCCAAGACATGTGAGGCACCAAGGAATGTTACTGTCCTCCAAAACATCTTAAGTTGTGCCAAGAGTGTTGAGGAGTGTTAGGTCTCTCTCATTAATATAATTGGCAAATCTTTATTATTTATTAAATAATATAGTTTCTACACACACTAGTGGAACTTCATCTAAAGGGAATTTGTTAGAAAAAAATCCTAATAGAGATGAATCAAGTGTTGACTCATAGGAAAACTATATTCTCATTATTTGAGGGATATTATACACATTAATTACTTCTTAACAAATTGAATGACTCTAACCACTCTCACCTTGGAAACATAATGAAAAATACTCGACAACAATGGTCTTAAATCATCATCTTTTGATAAAAAATATAATAACATGCACATAACATCACTAAAAACTCATTGGAATTATCAATGATGACGAACATTTTTTGGCTGTCCCCAAAACTAATCCAAAATAGCATTATTGAGGGTCAATAAAATATTGTCACTAGAAGTGTCACCAAAGAGAGAATTAGTGATGAGCCTTTAACAATAATCACCAAAAGTGTTACTAAAAATGGCTTTAGTGAGAAACCTTAAAGGACCATCATTGCATGCACTTACAACAACATGTTTTTAAGGAATGTCACCATATCTGAAATTGGTGATGAACCTTAAAGGTCCGTCATAGGCATGAACCTCATCAATGACCTTTTTTGTTGTAATGTTTCCAAGGAGGGGATAACAGTGGATCCAAAAAATATTAAGGCTACCATGGAGTGGTCATCTTCAAAGAATTTGAATGAGATTAGATCATTCACGGGACTAGAAGGTTATTACATGGGGCTCATCAAGATTTTATCTAACATTCTTTATCCTATCACATATTTGTAGAGGAAAGGAAAGAATTTCGAATCGAATGTTCAATGTGCAACTATTTTTGATCAGTTGAAGTAGTTTCTTACCAATGCTCCAATTTTGAATATTGGAGATTTTGATAAGGATTTTATTGTTTGTACATGTTTGTATAAGGAAGTATGGGGTGGAGTCATGATACAAGAAGTGTAGGTGGTTTTCTATGAATCACAGAAGTTGAATGATCATTAATAGAATTATACAAGTCATGATCTTGATTTGGAAGCTACCATTCATGCATTGAAGATGTGGAGACAATATCTCCTTGGAAAAAAGTTTTCTTTGATGAGTGATCATAGCGGACTTAGGTACTTGTTTTTCCAACCCAATATGAATGTAAGGAAAGTGAACTAGCTGGCTACTCTCAATCAGTTTTAATTTGAGATCAGGTACATCAAAGGCAAAGAGAATATGGTAATGGATTCTCTCAAAAGAAGAGTGTAGGTCAATCATGTTTCAAATATGATATCTTATGGGACATATTTGTAGGAGTGGATCTTACATGCAAAGTAGCATGATGAGAGGTACTAAAAACTGAAGAAAATATTGTAATAGCAAGGTGAAGGTGATAAGGATGTGCATTGTCACCTCACAACATATGGCTTCGTCATATTCAAGAGAAGAATCTATGTGCATAACAATGGTACATTGAAGAACCTTATTTTGAGAGAGTTTCATGTCAAGCAACATTTAGGCCACCCAGGATACCAAAAGACTTTGAAAGCTATCAAAAAATTCTATTATTAGCAAAATTTGAAGAAAGAGGTTAAACAATTTGTTGCAAGATGCTTGGATTGTTAGCAGGTGAAATATGAATACAAGCACCCAAGTGAGTTTTTTTAGCTTATTCCAATTCTAGAATGGAAATGGGAGGACATTTCCAAGGATTTAGTTACAAGTTTACCTAGGACAATAAGGTAGCATCACTCCATCATGGTTATGGTTGAGAGGCTGAGGAAGGAAGCTCACTTAATTGTAATAAAGTCTACTAATTTAGATAGTAAAGTCACTCAAGTATTCATTAAGGAGATAGTGTGGTTACATGGAGTTCCCAAGATGATTATATTATATGAGATGGAAATTTCACTTCCATGTTTTGGAAGGAGTTTTTTGTAGGCTTGGGGACTGAGTTATCTTTTGCTACAACTTAACATGAACATATAGATGGAAATATATAGAGGTTTAATAGGATTCATTAGGATATGTTTAGGATGTATGTAATGCATTGACAAAGGAAGTTGGAGGAGTATATTATAATAATGGCTATTTGGGATCAATGAATATGTGTTCCTTTTAGGCTCTCTATGGAAGGATTTGTAACATGCTTATCAACTAGACTGATCTAGTGAGTAGGGTGTTGACTGAACTGTATATGTTAAGGGAGATGGAGTAGATGATGCGGGTTATTGGAAACAATTTGAAGGCAACACACCATAGGGAGAAGAGCTATGTGGATCAACATAGGGTTTTCAAGGAGTTTCAAGTTAGGGGGAATGTTTATTTGCATATCAATCCCAACAACAGCTCCTTGAAGATTAGATCATGTACTAAGTTGGCACTGTGGTATTGCATGCCTTTTGAGATCCTTGAGAGGATTGAACCAGTGGCCTATATACTTGGTTTGTCTCCATCTGTGAAATTCCATGATGTTTTGAATGTTTCATTGCTTAAAATATATATACATGATGTTGGTCATGTGATTGATTTGTCTATATTACAGGAGGAAATAGAAGAAGAGTTCTAGCTAGAGCTTGAATGCATCCTATAATGAAAGAAGCTCATGCGATGGAACTAAGAAATAGAGCAAGTTATAGTGTAGTGGAAGCACTTTGGGCCCAATTAAGCTACATGGGATATGGATGATTAAATGCGGATATTATATCCTTATCTATTTTCTGGTTGAAGAAAATACGTTTTTGGTAAATATTTGTGTGTGTGTGTGTGTGTGTGTGTGTCATTGTAAATATTGCATTGAGTTCTATTATAAATCTCCAATAAATAGTATGTTTGTCATGTTTTCATCACTCTTTCATTGTAAATATTGCATCGAGTTGTGTTATAAAGCTCCAATAAGTAGTCTGTTTTGTTTTTAGTAGTTTTGGTTTGTAATAAGTGTCAAAGAATACTGAGGATGGTTTTCCTCCGAGGGGAATGCATTTGTAACAACCAGTGGTTAATTTTTTGTGTGAATAAAATTAAACCAATCTCACGGGACGCATATTCCAAGTTGAATGTAGAGGAAAATTATTACATTGGGAATCACTTATAGTTTATTGTTTTCCTTGGAAATCAACATTGGCATGCGAAAAGGCCAAGTGAAATAAATGGAAATTTGATAGAAGAAAGAAAGGAAAATAGGAGAAAAGGAAGATCAAGAGACAAGAATATTCATGTAAGCGTAAAGGAAGGAAAGGCAAAGGTAAAAATAAAAGAGGAAGAAAAGATAACATTCATTGACTCTCTTGGACACGTTCTTCGACATTCTAGCATTCACTTGGAGAAGAGGAGAGCAAGAGAGAGAGAACAAGCATTTGGACACATTGAGGACTTAGGCAAGCAACAAAGGAACAAGAAATGTATTCCAAGAGGAATTTGGACAACAATAAGAAAGGGAAGAAAATAGTTGCAGATTTGTAGGTAATAATGTGCATATGTGATTTAAAATGCTAGGATTTGATTCATGGTATGTGCATTACTTTATTGGTCATGTTCGATTTCAATGGAATGGGATTTTCCTAGATTGACAGTGGTATACAATCTTGCCTTTTCCATTTCCTAGATCTCGATAATGTAGTGGGTTCCCTATTTCGGTTAAGCTTTACATGGCTAATAGTTTTTGGATATTGGTTGAGGTGGCCTCAAGAATATTGCCAAGGGTTGAGGATGGACATGCTTTTCTCCTGAAACTCTTAACAAATGGGTGGTGATAGGAGAATTCCTTTGGGTATGGTGATGAAAGTTTGAGGCAGCCTAGTTTGTATTGGTTTGGGTGATTTATATTGGACCAGTTTAGGTGAAATAACTATTGTTGAGGGTTGACGTGGTTTAGCCTTTGGATGCCCTGGTTAGTTTTGTTTTGGTTTATCCCATGTGATTCCACATTCGTGCTTAGAATATGGTATGGAAATGATTGGCTAAAAAAGAGATTTTGTTCAACCCAATCTATGGTTGGGTGGTATATAGAAGTCCCTGACTTGGTTGGCTTTACAAACATGTTATTATTTGTTGTTACTTATTGAGATTAATGAACACATGTATTGGTTATCATGTTTATTTTTGTGATTGGTTCCGCATGGATTTATTCTAGTTAAATGATGTTCTCTTATTATGGGCCTTGGTAATGATTCAATAAGTTATGGAATGGTTATATGAATTCATGAGCTAAAAAGTGTTGTTTCAACTACCTTGAAAGTGTAGTAAGATTTCTTGATGATTCACTAATGAAACTAATGTGATAATGAACATATATGCATTCATGACCTTTAGTTACTATGTTTACAAAGTGTTTTTCTAAATATTTGTCATGTGTTTCGTATGTTTGGGGAATATCTTAGCCTAAGTATAGATTATTTAGACTTATCATCATCACATACTAGATTCTAGAAAATTATAAGTTGTTTTGGATAGTGGCCTACAGGC
Source organism: Pinus taeda (assembly GCA_000404065.3). Taxonomy (NCBI): domain Eukaryota; kingdom Viridiplantae; phylum Streptophyta; class Pinopsida; order Pinales; family Pinaceae; genus Pinus; species Pinus taeda. Next base: position 168,626 of record APFE030621420.1, read on the forward strand.
TAGAGCTAAAATTCAACCATTAAATCGGTGGTCATATGCATGGAATGAGAGGATTTCAGTTATAGCTGGACTAAGGACAACTTGTGCATGCAACTAGATCCTTCTGGCGGCATGGATCTAGTTGCATGAACTAGAATGCATGTGTGCAGCAAGGTAGTAAATATTAGTAAGAGGATAGTTCCAACTTAGGGAAAGATTATCAATGGATTTTTTTTAACGTGTGGGTGATCATGTTTCCCTAGCAGGTTGTATGTTCCGAGATGATATAGACAATTTCCATAACTAGAACTTGGTTGTTGGATCATGAATAATAACTCTCATCTCATCTTTACACTGGCTAGCTTATAAAAGGATGTAAAGGTCGGTGGTGTGTTACATTCATACTTGAATATTCCTCAACATTTATTCTAGAATTTTCTAGACTACTTGTAATCTATGGAATTTTAAATAAAGTTAAATGAAACTCCATGCCTTGGAAAACATAAATACCCTACGATTTGATCAATAAATCAATTTTTGAGGATAGAGAATGCTCTTATATCAACAATCAACACAATTGATGACTCCCTAGACCATGTTCTACTTCTCCGAGAAAATGATGTTGGATTGTGTCGTAACACCTAAGCAACAATTGGATATATAAAAAATTAAATTGAAAGGTTCCAACTCATCATTAGGGGAGAAAAAAGGAAGAGGAATTAATATATTAAGCTCCCCTCCTCACAATATTTATTAACCAACCTACAATATTTGTTGACTTGACAACTCGGGAGCAGCCAAAACCATAGTCATAGCCATCATCAACAAGATGATTCTCTATCAGCGGTCATTTCTCTTCTTCTTCTCCCTACTTATATTTCTCTCCTTCATACTAATTTTCGTAAATTTTCTAAGTCTCCAAATATCCCCCTTCTTTTGGATTAAGAAGGAATTCATGGTGGGGGAGATATTGGAGGGGCTAGTCAGCCTAGTTGACTAGACCAATCAAGTTAGTTTTCTAAAGTCAGTTCGGATAGCTAAACTGTTGTTACTATCAGCTTAGGATACATAATATATATATATATATATATATATATATATATATATATATGCATGTACTTAACTCTATGTACTAATCTTGATTGGTTATTAAGGGGATATGATAAAAGTGTTTGTTTGTGGCTCTCAACTACTTTATGTATCATTACTTTTCTATGTATTTTATATGATTATGCAGTTCAATTTTTTTCCTTCCTACTAGTAACCAACGTGTATTTTTCGCTAGAGTACCACAAAGAGAAAATAAGCCTCACCTTCTAGCTGAGTTTTCTTTGAAAAGGGTTTCTTAGGTCATATATTGTGTTATTATGGTTTTGAGTGATTTTATTTTTGTCTATTCTCTATTTTAGACATTTCTATACTACATGCGTCAAAATAGTAAATTAATAAAACATATATCTGAGGAAAACAACCGTCATAATATAGATTTTGTATTTTCAATATAAAATTATTAGATTTATTGTGATGAACTATCTATTAGAATATCCATGGAAATTTAGGGATTAGTTAGAAAGTAGCTACTTATTCTTAAAATAATGAAAATGTAGGGATCCACAAATGTCATTTGAGTGGGGAATGGAACCATGCTGCAAGTATAATGAAGTAGTAGGAAGAATGATGGAGATAAATTCACTCAAAAGCATGCCAATAAAGACATGAAATGGTAGATTATGTGAAAACTTCTTCAATGAGTATCAAGATTTAGGGAAGTGAACTCCATAACTTGACATGGATTTTAGTATTAGATAAATTCTAAGAAAAACTATAGATAATGGTGAAAATTTACTAGAAGATTAGTACAAAGTGCGTCGGAGCATATTTCAACACTCGAGGAATGGTGGAAATTATGAATAGGATGCATAATATATGTTGAGGATGCCTGGAAAACATTGTAGGGATCATACAAGAATATTAAATAAGGAAAGGAAATCAAATTACATTGAGGACAACCATACATGTAAAATGGTTAGGGATGATAACACAAATGCCATATGTCAAATTGACTAAAATACTTAGTAGATTAAAATGTGTAGTCCAATTTTCCAAGGAAGTGCATTTTACTCTGTCTATAACAATATGATTTAGTAACTGGGAATATATGATGGAAAATTTTGAGGTAACTAAGAAATTCTCAAAAGGATAATGATTATGCATAATGCTTAGAGTTTTATGCAACCAACTGAAAAATAGATAGGTCAACGGCTTAGAAATTATCCTCTATGAGGAGGAAACCTCCTTTACCTTACGTAAATGAATAATTCTTGTACTATTGCAACAAAAACACTTGCTTGGTATATATTGGAGTCTAAGGGGTCAGAATATAATTAGATTCTACATAACAATAATAATATGAGGGCACAACAATAAAAATAAGTGGCATGCACTAGTATTATAGGGACCTAATATGCGCCTCCCATTCAAAAAATGGTGTCGTCAATGCTTGAGTGGTTCTATATGTTTCTGTATAAAGTTATCATCCTCCCATGTGGAATCTTCAGCAGGTAAATTCTTCCACTTAATGAGATACTGTGAAATTGATCGATTTCGTATATGTTAGGTTCTTGTTTCTATATCCTATTTATGATCAAATGTGATTTATCCTTCTTTATCAAGTTCTAGAAACACAGTTTGAATTAGAATCTTCACACTGATAAACTTCTTTAAGCATGAAACATGGGAAACTAGGTGTACTCAAGAAGATGCACATAGCTTCAATTTGTATGCCATAGCACCAATATTTTGTAAAACCATGCGAGGATTGTAGTAGTTTGGTGATAATTTGTTGTCCTTCTTATCTCTCTTGAGAGACATTTGCTTATATGGTTGTAGTCGTAAAAATACCCAGTCACCTACATCAAAACTTCTTTCACTGTGATGTTTCTTTGCCTATTGTTTCATTTGATTTTGTACTAGAGTGAGGTTATCCTTTAAGAGTTCGAGAACTTGTTGTTGATGCTTAGTTTGATATTACACTGCTTAAGCCTTATAATTTTCTTGTAAATATGATGTGATGGATGGTACATGATATCCATAAATTGCCATAAGTGGGGATATTTTTGCTGCAGTATGGAAGGAAGTGTTATACCACCATTCAACTAGAGATAACCACTTGACTGTAGCTTTTAACCCCATACATAAATTACCTGCACATGAATTCTAAAACAGAAAATAAACAATGGTGAGAGCCTAAAACATAAAACAAATATAAAAAAATATTTTCCCCTAGATCCCAAAACTGGGACTACCATATTGATTTTTCATTATATTCCTTTCAATGTTACAATAGACATATATACATGCCAAAGAATCACAAAACCCTAATCCATTAATCGTAGATTAGCACATAACCATAGTTCCCTTGACTTGATCTAAAAAATACCATAGACAAAAAACCACCTTGCCTAAAACCGTGTGCTGAAAGCACACACAAAACCATAGGTAGCTTCACCCACCTAATATAGGGTCTAAATTTTGTTTCCCTGGGGCACTTCCCCAAACCTCATAGAGGTGAGCTACTGCCCCGCTGAAAACCCTTGAAAGGGAGGGTTGCTACCCACTTGTAAACCCCTGGTATGCCTAGAAAAAAGACTGGGAGCCAAATCCCCCCCCCTCGTGACCCCAACGCATGTGTGGCTAGTCATGGAAAGAATATAACACACACCCAAAATTCTCCCACTAGATCTTTTCTTTCCAGAGATGGCCACAAGAGAGCTTATTCATTGGTCCAACCCTGTAATGCTCATTATTTCTCTACAGTAAGAAAACTTCTTAGTTGTCACAGAATTTGTCAATGCATCTACACCATTCATCAAAGTGTCCACCTTTACCAACAACACCTTTTTTTCGGCAACCACATCCCTCACAAAGTTATACTGAACATCAGTGGGATTTGTCTTTGAATGATAAGTGGGTTCTTTGCCAAGAAAATTTCACTTTGGCTGTCATAGTCTATCCTTATAGCACATTGTACTAACCCCATATTTGAACACAATCTCTGCAACCAAACTGGTTGATTGCTTGCATGATTGGCTACCATGCATGTTGCCTCTTTAATTGAAAGTTCCACTACAAACTATCTCTTACTCATCCAACTCACTGTACCTCCAAATAGGTTAAGCACATACCCACTTGTAGATCTTCTCTAATCTAGATCTCCAGCCCAGTTTGCATAAACAAATCCAGGGATGTCCAAAATCCTATCCAATATTGGTCTTCCTTGGTAGCACAAACCATAATCACTAGTGCCATGCAAATATGTGAAAACCCACTTCACTATTGTTCAATGTTCCTTCCCTGGTTTTCACATAAACCTCCTCAATACGCCCAATGCATGTGCAATGTATCATCTAGTACATAAAATTTCATACATTATACTACATACTACACTTGTGTATGGACCATAAGATATGCCCTCTTCCTCTTCTTGTGTCTTGGGGCATAGTTCAACAAATAAATTTACACCAACATGAATAGTTACCTTCACTAGTTTACTATCCTGCTTATTAAATCTCAGCAATATTGAGTTGACATACTTCCTGTGGTTGAACTAAGGTTGCTTTCTTTCCTAGTCTCATTTGATTTCCTTGCCCAAAGTATAGTTTGTAGCACCAAGATGTTTCATGTAGAATTTGGAGGAAAATTGGGTCTTCAATTCCTAGATAATTTATTTGTTATTTCCAATCAACAACATATCATCCATATACAAGACCAAATGAATAACACAATCACCAATTAATTTAAAATACACATAATGATCTGTTTTTCTTCTGGTGAAGCCAAGTCCCCATATATACTTATCAAATTTTTGATACCAGATCCTTTGTGACTACTTTAACCCATACAGAGAAATTTTTATTCGCATACCAATTCTTTCTTACCCTTCACCATAAAGCCTGCAGGTTGCTTCATGTAGATCTTTGCTTCTAGTTCCCCATGAAGAAATGATATCTTCACATTCATTTATTCTACCTCAAAGTAAAAAGAAGTAACAATAGATACAAGTAATCTAATAGAAGATACATTGGCAACAGGAGGAAAAATATCACCAAAATCAATTCCTAACACCTCAGAATAACCTTTTGCTACTAACTGTTATTTGTATTTCTCCACCTTGCCTTTTACATTCATCTTCTTATTAGACACCAATTCTCTACTAATGGGTTTTCTTTCAGGTAACAACTCCACCAGATCCCAAACCTCTTTTTTGTGCAAACATGCCATTTAATTCATCAACCATGGCCTCTTTCTAGAGTTTTTCATCCTTTGGATCTACTGCTGTTGGAAAAAATACTGAGAGGGAGGGTGAATTAGTATTATCAAGTCAATAATATTTCATTTTCATAATCACATTAATATACGCTACTTCAGTTAATGGAACTCATGTGTATATGCAAGTGTGTTTAAGGAAACTAGTGTATATCCTACAAAATTATGATTCAATTAATTCATCATATGTTGATCTTTAGACAGTGCATCAGAATCATATACATAGTAACCAGGTGTAATAAAAAGAGAACATACAATAACACATATGAACACAAGATATAAGGTGGAAACCCAATGTGGGTGAAAACCACCTATTGCAATTGTCTCTATCTTTTTAATAATAAAAATCTTTTTTTTATAATTTTTGTACTGGTGCAAACTTACACCAATACGCAGGCTTCTACCTACAGAAGGCTACAACCTTCTCTTTTTCTCGATCTTCTCCTGGAAGGGAGCTACAACCCCCTAGCTCTTGTACTAGCTGATATGTTTACTAGCATGTAGGTGCCAGCCTACAGAAGGGTAAAACCTTCTCTTTTCTTCCAAGGACCATGTTTTATAAATTTTCAGACTGGATGCATCAATAGCATCATTCAATCAAAATATATCTACCTCAACCAATCTCCTTTACACCAATGACAGCTGAATCAATCAATCACTTTGATAACCCTTCAATCTGATCTTTTAGAATGCTAAAACTAGAATAAAATAAGCAGAACTCAAGCCAGAACCAGGACACTGCAACAACAAATACAAGCAGGTAAAACATATTTTATAAGGTATACACTACTTCCATGTGTCGAACCTGCATGCATGCACTCTTTTCTCAAGGCGAACCTACGTACAAATCTAAAAATGAAACTTAAGATGTATACATTTTTTTGATATGTAGAACCAATGTGTATACGCGCCTTTTCTAAAGTGAACCTATGTATAGATCTGTAAATGATGACTTAAAGATTACAATAATTCTAGACTTCAATTATACCTAGATCATCATATTTTACACACTATAACATGCGCCACTTATTTAGATAAATGATCAAACCACATAAAGATACTTCACTTCAATCCTTAAAATCTTGACTCACCATTAGATCTTATCCTTCATTAAGTGCTAAGGTTCATCCTTTGTTCAAATCTAGCTATGCACCATAACCAAAAAACTTGTACACTATATCTTGCTTTTCATCAGATATTCAATTCTTGAGTACCTTGGCCTAATGATCTTCTCCTCCTTTTATAGTTTTAAGCCTTTCTCAATACCATGGTCCAAAACCACTTAGGCCAAATACCTTGGACCAAATACCTGGGGTCAATACCTCAGACCAAATACGTTGGATAAATACCATGGATCAAAATACCATTGATCAAATACCATGCACCAAAACTTAGTTTCCCAACATGTATGCACCCTTCCTTCTATGAAATTGCATTTGTACGTTATGCGCACCTTTTGGTCTGTTAACCCACATGTATGCGTTGCTTTGCCAAGGTGAACCCGCTTATACCTTTCTCTGATCATTAAATCTTTACTATTGACTTGCTACACTATGATATGTCATCTGAGTGAGTTTCCATCAATGACAACACCTGTATCAACTGAGTCACAATGCCAACAATCTCCCCCTTTGGAATTGTTGGCAAAAACAACCCCAATCACTCTCCCCCTTTGTCATCAAGGGCAGAGGGTCATTCTCCCCTTGAGTACCAACTGAAATCTCTGATATGTTGAAGTGTTGATTGAGTTCGCATGATCGAGTCCATGCTCCCCTTGAGCATAAGCAAGGTCTGCAAGAAGTTAACATGACTCTATACATACATCACCAATGACCTTCCTATCACCAAAGACTCATACATACATCCATCTCCCAACCAAGTTGGGATATACCAATTTTGACTCATCCACCCAACCAAGTGGGGATATACCAATTGTTTATACAACTCAAAACAGGAAAACATTACATCATCCATCCCATGTATAGTGGGGTAACAACTTAGGTCATTCTATGAAATTTACATTAAAAGACATACATGACATATATATAATAGAGACAAAATATCTTAAGCAAGACCATGATAGTCATCAGCAGCATCTATCAACTAGTAACCATGTTCTTCCCCTGAACCTATTCCACCTGAATAAAAAACAACTGTGTTAATTTGTACCAAGATCCTCTAAGATAATGCCAACAATGCATTATTGGAAGCATATGCTCCCCCTGAACTGAACCATATTAGACCCCTTTCTTCTTGAGTCTAGCCCACTACTTTTCTTAAAACCAACATATACGTGACTATATCCACAAAAACCAGTGTATGTATATGACTACGCTTCATGAAACTCGCGTATAACCTCCTTTCTCTAAAACAGATAGGATTTAACAACAAGATGATGCATCAACTACTCTCAGCTTATGTCTGAGATATTCAAATGTCTCTTTGGGAAGTGGTTTGGTAAATATATCAGCAACATGTTCTTTGGAGGGAACATACTCCAATTTGACCTTTTGTTCAAGCACTTGTTCACGTCAAAAATGATATTTGATGGGTATGTTCTTGGTCTTGGAATGCATGACTAGATTATTCGAAATACTGATGTCACTTCTATTATCACATAGAATGGAGATGGGTGGATTACATGGGATCTGAATGTCTCGCAATGTCTCCATCATCCAAAGGAGTTGTGTCCAGCAAGTTGTAGCAGCCACATATTCTACTTCAGCTGTAGATAATGCAATTAAGATTTGTTTCTTGCTGAACCAAGAAACTAATCTAGAACCCATATAGAATGAACCACCACTAGTGCTTTTTCTGTCATCAACGCTTGTTGCCTAATTTGCATCTGTATATGCATGAAGTGTAAGATCTGTATCTCTAGGATACCATAAACCAAAATTCTATGTTCCTTGAAGATAGTTGAATACCCTTTTGACCACTTGAGTGTGTGATTCCTTTGGATTTTCTTGGAATTTTCCAACTATTCCCACTGTGTGCATGATGTCCGATCGAGTACCTGTTAGATAAAGCAAGATGCCAATCATGGATCTATAAGTTGGATGATGCACCACTACTAATTCATCATTTGAGCTAAGACTGCATCGTGTTACCATTAGAGTACATACTTGTTTAGAGTCTTCCATGTCGTACTTTTTGAGGATCTGTTTGAGATATTTGGTTTATGACAAAAAAATACCATCTTTGTTTTGTTGAACTTATGGACCTAGAAAATATGTAAGCTCACCAAGCAAGGACATTTCAAATTTTTGCTACATTACCGAAGCAAAATTTCGACTCATGGATTCTTCATTGCTAAAAAAATGATATCATCAAAATACACAAGAAGTATTAGCAATTTATTATTGTCAATCTTTGTGTATAAATTGCTATCAACTAATGCCTTTGAAAAACTTTGTTGATGGAGATATTTGTCAAGACGGTAATACCAGGCCCTTGGAGCTTGTTTTAGACCATAGAGAGCCTTTCTGAGTCTACATATAAATTTTGCATCATTTCCAAGAATGAATTTGTCTGGTTGCTCAATATAGACTTGTTCTACTAAGTCTCCATTAAGAAAGGAAAATTTTACATTTATCTAGTATACTTTGAATTTCTGAAAACTAGAAAGAGTAAGGAACATTCTGATGGCTTCAAGTCTACCAACAAGTATAAAAGTTTCTTCAAAGTCTATAACTTCTTGTTGAGCATATCCTTTACAAACAAGTCTAGCGTTGTTTCTAATAACTTATCCATTTTCATTCAGCTTGTTTTTGAATAACCATTTAGTTCCTATGATATTCTTATAATGAGGTCTAGGAACTAACTCCCAAGTATTTTGATTTTTGAATTTTCTCAAGTTATTCTTTCATCAGCTTGACCCAACATTCATCTTTGCATGCTTCATTTAAATTTTAATGTTCAGTGGAAGATAGTAATGTTAGATAGCTTGAAGCTTCGACAATGGTTCTTATAGTCTACACACCTACCCCTTTTCTCCTAAGATTTGAGCTTCTCGATGATTTTTCTAAAAATACCTGGATGGAGTCTTTTCTTCTACAATTATCTCTTCTTTTGGTGCTTCATTGGTTTCTTCTTCAGAATTAGTCTAATTTGATGTGGGAGGATAATCCTCATCTTTTTCATAATCTTTGGTTTTTATTTGTTTTGGATTTTTGCATGCTTCATCATCCAAAACATCAGTACTTTCAATGATTTTTGTAGGTCTTTTATTATAACATTTATATCCTTTACTTTGGGAAGAGTAACCAAAGAGAATGTCTTCATCTGATTTGGGTTCAAACTTACCAAGTTTTTCATCATTCCTTTTGATGTAACATTTGCTTCCAAAAACTTTGAAGTATTTTACAGTAGGAGTTTTACCATGCCAAAGTTCATGTACAGTTTGAGTGTTATTTACTTGAAAATTTGCTTTGTTGAGAATAGTGACAAAAAAAAATGCATCTTCACCCCAAAAGATTGCAGGAGTTTTAGACCCATCTAGCATAGCACAAGCCATTTGTTGAATAGTTATGTTCATCCTTTCTACCACTCCATTTTGCTGAGGAGTCCTTGCAGTAGAGAATTGCCTTTTTATTCCATGTTCTTCAGAAAAGTTGAAGAATTCATTTGAGGTAAATTCCTATCCTTGATCAGATATGAGGTGTTTGGCTCTGCAGTATGATTTATTTTCATCCAAAGCTTTGAATGCTTTGAACTTTTCAAATGCTTCATCTTTATGCTTTAGAAATCCTATCCAACACAATCTGGAAAATTTTCCAATGACCAATATAAAGTATTCTTCTCCACGAGGTGAATTTTTCCTTGATGGTCCACATAAATCAGTATGAAAAAGTTCAAGAGGCTTACTAGCTAATCCTTCCTCTTCAGGGAAATGTGCTCTGGTTTGCTTACCAAATTGACATGATTTTCATATTGCATTTTCTGGAATGCTGATATAAGGAAGATCATGAACGACCTGGAATTTCCATGCTTTTCTTATTTGAGAGAAGCTCAGATTCCCCCAATCTTCTATGCCATAGCCAGTGTTCATCATTTTTTCTTAGATGGCAATGTTGTTGTCCTCCCTTGAGTATGTATAAGTTGTTTGGAGTTCTCATACCTTTGATCGCTATTTCTCTAGTATCAAGCTCATAAACAACACATCCATTTGATCGAAATACTACTTCATTTCCTTGATCACACATTTGACTGACACTCAACATGTTATGCTTTAGACAATTAACATATATAAAATTCCCAGCTTTAACTTTTTCTTTTAAGAGAACAAAGCCTTTACCTTTTATAACAGTAGGAGTGTCATTTCTATATGAGACCTTCTTTTCCTTTTCTAAGGCATTATATGCATGAAGTTTTTCTTTGTCACTTGTTATGTGTTTTGAGCATCCACTGTCGATGTACTCTGCATACGAGGCTATACCACATCTTTCTCTTTGTCGTTTTTTCTTTCTCCTATTTTGGGACTTAATGAAGTTTGCTCCTTCTGAGATGTTTGTTTACTACTGCATTTAGATTCTTCATGACCAAAGTTGTTACAGATAGAGAATTCTATTTCATTTTCAAGAAGAGAAAAGTTATTGTAGGTCCTTTTCATGGTCGTTGTCACATTCCTTCGATTTTGTGCTTCTCTAGTGATGATGGTGTTGTAAGCATGAATCTGTTGACCTAGTGATTGTAGTTCCTATTGATATTCATTCTTGAAGAAGATTAAGTTTGATTTACCTAAGGTTGGTTGTAGCTTCTGTTAATCCTTGAAGTAGATTGAACCCGATTTACCTGGTGATCTGCTTTATGCCTTTGCTGACGATTTTGAAACTGTTCACTGCTCTTTGCTGCATAAAGATAGCTTTTAGTGGAGGTTGACGACTTCTATGCTTGAGATGCTTCTTCAATATATCCAAGACTTGTCTTTATCAGAGGAGAATGCTGCACTTTGATAATTTCATTTAAGGTTTCTAATCCTTTACCAAATCTAAGATTGAGAGCTTTTGTTTTCTCAAATATCCGTTCTTAGACCCACAATTTCACATTCTAGCTTTTCATTGTGCTTTTCTCTTTCAGCAAGTTGGAATGTCAAAGTATCTATAATCATATTATTTTATTTTAGACAAATTTTTAGTTTAGAGATTTCTTCATAAAGGTCATGTTCATCTAAATCATCCAATAAATCATCATCTTCAAAAGCCATCAGAAGTCTATGGTCATTACTATTTTAATCTTCATCACTATTTGATAAAACATCCTATCTTCATGTGTATAGTAGCTCTTCGTACTTACACTTTGTTTTCTATTCCATTTTGCAGATTCCTTACCTTTATCAAATTTATCTTCATGAGGACATTTGGCAACATAATGATTGACTCTTCCACAAGCAAAACACTTGAAAGGTAGTTTACCTCTGAATGTTTTGGAACCCCATTGAAGGTTCTTGAAAAAGTTTGCTTCTTCTTCTTCTTCTGATTCATTGAGTTCTTCTTTCTTGAAGCTTTGAATGTGGCTTCTCTGATATCTGATGGACCTTCTCTTGTCATCTCAAAAGCAGTTAAGATTCTGTGTAGTTGTGTCGTAGTGATAGTCTAAAGATCTTGATTTTCTTCTATGGTAGATACTTTTCATTCAAACTTAGCAGGCACAGATCTTAAAGCCTTTTCTACTAAAGTAACTTCTTTTATCTCTTCACCCTAATTCTTTATGAAATTAACAATCTCATCTATATGTAAGAAGTAACTAGCTCTACTTTCATCATTATGCATTTTGAGAGTTTCATATTGAATTCTAAGAGTTTATAGTTTTGCATGTTTTACCTAAGAGTCTCCTTCATAGCTTAGAACGATTTTGTCCCATATTTATTTAGTGGATTTGAGTTGCATAACTTTGAAAAATTCTGATTGTGACAAACTTCCCAATAATGTAGTGAGAACCTTGGCATTGGTTTCATATTGCTTTTTAGCTACTGCATATGTAGGAATTGTTGATGGAAATTTATAACCTCCTTCCACGATTTCCCTAGACATCTATTCCAAGAGATTGAATATAGGTTGTGGTTCTTACCTTCTAATAAATGAAGTTTCTTCCATCAAATATTGGTGGTCTGATGGATCCCTCTCTTTCTTGATTACTAACGATGATGTATCTTCCTTCAAGAGATCAAGCTTCTTTTGAAGTACTTGCTCTGATACCAATTGTTGGAAATAATACTGAGAGGGGGGGTGAATCAGTAGTATCAAGTCAATAATTTTTCATTTTCATAATCAAATTCATATACACTAATTCGGCTAATGGAACTCGTGTGTATACGCAACTAAATTTAAGGCAACTAGTGTATATCCTACAAACTTATGATTCAGTTAATTCATCATATGTTGATCTTTAATCAGTGCATTAGAATCATATAAATAGTAACCAGGTGCAATAAAAATAGAATATTCAATCACACACATGAACACAAGATACAAGGTGGAAACCTAATATGGGCGAAAACCACCTGTTACAATCGTCTCTATATTTTTAATAACAAGAAACTTATTTTTACAATTTTTGTACTATCGCAGACTTATACCAGTACACGAGCTTCTATATGCAGAAGGCTACAACCTTCTCTTATTCTACAGCTTCTCTTGGAAGGGAGCTACAACCCCCTAGCTCGTGTACTAGCTTATATGTTTACTAGTACGTAGGTGCTCGCCTACATAAGGCTACAACTGTCTCTTTTCTTCCAGGGACCATGTTTCAAAAATTTTTAGACTGGATCCATCAATAACATCATTCAATCAAAATATATCCGCATCAACCAATCTCCTTTTGAACCAACCATAATTGAATCAATTAATAACTTTGATAACCCTTCAATCCAATCTTTCAGAATTCTCCAACCAGAATACAATAACTAAAACACAAGCCAAAACCATAACACTGAAACAAAAAATAGAAGCAGTTAAAACATATTTGATAAGGTATATGCTCATTCATTTCCATCTTTCAAATTTGTCCTGATGATGGACCCCCTTTGGGGTTTGAAACGTCGACTCAATGAACAAGAGACTGTGGACAATCCAGATCATACAACTTGAAAAAACTTCCACAGAAGCCTAAAATCTAACAAGGTATACGCTAATTCCATGTGTTGAACCTGCTTGCATATGCTCTTTTCTCAACGTGAACCTGTGTAAAGATCTGCAAATCAAACTTGAGATGTATAAATTTTTTTGATATGCAGATCCAGTGTGTATATGCGCCTTTTCTAAAGTGAACCTGTGTATAGATATGTAAATGATGACCTAAACATTACAATAATTCTAGACTTTAGTTATACCCAGATCATCATATTGTACACACTACAACATGCGCCAGTTATTCAGATAAATGATCAAACCACATAAATATAATTCACTTCAAGCCTTAATATATTGACTCATCATTAGATCTTGTCCTTCGTTAATTGCTAAGGTTCATCCTTGGTTCAAATCAAACTATGCACCATCAACCAATAACCTGTACACTAGATCTTGCTTTTCATTAGATATTTAATTCTTGAGTACCTTGGCCTAATGATCTTCTCCTCCTTTTATAGTTTTAGGCCCTTCTCAATAGCATGGTCCAAAACCACTTAGGATCAATACCTTGGACGAAATACCTTGGACCAATACCATGGATCAAAATACTACGGACCAGATACCACAGACCAAAACTTAATTTTCCAACATGTACACGCCTTTCCTTCTGTGAAACTGCATGCGTACATTATATGCACCTTTTGCTGTGTTAACCTCCCTGTATACACTCCTTTGTCAAGGTGAACTTGCATATACCTCTCTCTGATCATTAAATCTTTGCTATTGACTTGCTGCACTATGATTTGTCATCTAAGTGAGTTGCCATCAAGGACAACACTTATATCACCTGCATCATAATGGCAACAATTGATTCCCTCACAGTTCTTTGATCATCATCACTAATAGATAAATAAAATTTTTAACATAAATAATTTGGATTATAGCTTTCTAACTGCCTTTTTTCTTGACCTAATCTTCTCACAAGTAGAATTTGTGTCTCTTCATCTTTTGGTTCCTCTTTTGTTGTAGAGTCAGATTCCTCCTCCTTTAGCTCAAACCCTATCTGCTCAGGTTCATTTGGTAGGAATTCATGTTCAATAACATCTTTCACCTCTCTAAACATGACATCGTGACTATACACAACCTTTCTTGTTTCTAGGTTCCAAAGCCTATAACCTTTTAAACCATCCTTATACCCAATAGATATGCACCTTTTAGATTTAGTATCCAACTTGGTTCTTTTCTCCTTTGGAACATGTACTTATGAATCACACCCAAATATCTTGAGATGTGAAAGAGAGGGTTTCTTACTAGTACAAACCTCTTGTGGAGTCTTATGCTCCAAGGTGATCTATTGACCAGGTAACATGCAGTTTCCACCACCTCTACCTAGAATTCATGTCCTAACCCAACACCACTAATCATTTTTCTTGCATTTTCCATCAACGTCCTATTCATTCTTTCTGCAACTCCATTTTTCTAAAATGTGTATGGAGTAGTCTTATGCCGTGCTATACCACACTTCTTACATAACGCTTAAAATTCCTTCTTGCAAAAATCTCCACCATTATTTGTTCTCAGTACCTTTATCTATTCTTTTTTTGGTTTTCCACTAGAGCCTTAAATTCTTTAAACCTGTCAAAGAGTTTATATTTCTTCCTGAGAAAATAGATCCATGTATTCCTTAAGAATTCATCTACAAATGATATATAGTACACAAACTTACCAAGTGATGGAACCGACATAGGTCCAAACACATCACTGTGCACAAGCCCTAATATCTGTTGGGTGCATGAATTGCACTTAAACAAACTCCTCAACACTTAATTGTCAACCTGGGGGATTCATCAACTTAGATACGAAGCACAGCCAATGTCAGAGATGGTATGAATATTTCTAATGTCAATCCATAATTACTTTAAAGGAAAGATTGCAGAATCAAACTAAAGAAAGAAAAAGGCAATTTGAATCATCAAGATAATCTAAGACTAGAACAAGGAAGAATGCATTTGCAAAAAAGAGATTAAAAATAAAGGAGCAATAACTCTAGCTAACTATTTATTAACCACTGAGTGTGTGTTTTTCTTTAGCAGAGACACTTTAACAGTCTCAACAGATGGGCCCTTCGAATATTCTTATATAGAATTTCCTTCTTGCACTTATCTATCTTACACTGGGCAGTCTGCTTGCAGTAGTGCAAGAACATAGATTTATGCAAAGGGTATAAATGGTGTCTATACTAACAGTGCTTTCCTTCATGCAAGGTCTTGAACTTTCTCAAGTTTAGAGCACTCAGATCCTATGATGAGAAACTAGTTCTTGCACCAGATCAGGGCTTCTTACACTTGGTATTTAATTCTTGAAATAAAAGCTTAACTAGTACAACTGTTGTGAAATCAAATTGCACACATAAAATGAATGTCTCTTATTTTAACAAAGTGTAGAAACAAAGAAACAATCCTTATAATTTATCCTGTCATAAAGCATTTAATGAAGGCAAGAAAACTATTAGAAGTGAACTAAAATTGTTTGTTGCATCACACTAACGTACACTGGTGTCGGTTCATTTCTCCTGCTTGGACCAAGTGGGAAAACCAAATCAAATAGTACTGCAGAAAGTGAATAGCACACCAATGTGCACTGGTGTAGGGTTGTTTCTCTTGCGTGGACCAAGCAGGGAAAACCAAACCAAACAAAACTGAAGGAAATGAATAGCACACCAATGTGCACTGGTGCATGGTAATTTCTCCTGCTTAGACCAGGTGGGGAAAACCAAACCAAACAAAATTGCAGGAAATGAATAGTGCACCAATGTGTACTAGTGCAGGGTTATTTCTCCTTCTTGGACCAGGTGGGAAAACTAATCCAAAATCAGATGCAAGAGAATAAATTCTAACTACTTCGCGCTACGAATCCACTTTCACTAAGATAGGAATTCATGTGATGTACGTTAAATCACACTTGGGAGAATAAACATAAATTACAAGAATGAAATGAGGGTCAATGTGCTCGGTTGGCTGGGCCCTATCCAACCAACACATTTCCCTTTCAGTTCTAAACACTACTCAGCAGTTTATAAATTCGTCAACTTTCAAACAAAAACACAATTCATGAAAACATAAGACATAGCTCCCTTCTTATTAATTTAGAGAGGAAAATACATGCGTGATTACATAGTCCAGCCCAGATTTGGGCGATAGCAAAAATACAAGCCTATTACCACCTTCTTGGTTGTATCTTTGCTCTGTACAAACTTATTGAGGACTAGCTCATCCTATTACATTCCTTGTTATATAGATCCTTGGCCAAAGGCCAAAAGGGCCGCTTAACTGAGTACATAACTGATATGCAGAAATTAGCTTTCGGCCTTCAAAATTAGGCATTTTAACAAAACTGGCCACAGCCAATGTCTAGCTATTTATTCTTCATAAATCCGATCTCAGCTACCTTTGGATTGCCTTGTTGTCATAGTTGGAGCTCAATTGCCTTCAGATCTAACCTGTTGTCCTAGCTAAAGCAGCGCAAAATATGGTAGTGATCAAGGAGGTCTGAATCTACTGCAAAGATTCACTATGATGGCACCGATGCGAGATCCAATCCTGCACTAGGATCAGTGGTGATGGTAAGAACTTAATTATCAAACAACATTGGAGATATCGATAAGTTACAAGAGGGATTATAAGCAAGAAGTCATGTAATACATAAATAATTAGTGCCAAGTTAGGTTAGAAATATGAAATATAAGGTTCATCCGAAAATATGTCATCGTTCTTAGACTAGTGGAAGATGAGGGCATATAAGAGAGGTAAAAAGTGGTAAATGATAGTGATTTATGAAGGGAAAAATGGTCAAAAGGGAGAAAATTAGGGGGCTAACATCCTCCCATCCCCAGACTATTGTGTGTCACACAACTATTTACCTCTACAAAAAACTTCAAAAATTTAAGCACTCCAATTCAATCCCGCTCTCGCATAGTATCATCCCCCCGAAATGCTTCAAACTTCTTATTTTTGATGCTCTTTAACTCTCCAGTCACCTTTTTAAGTCACCTAAAACATTGTGTAGCTCGGTACTTCGAGACTTTAACTTCCCTTTTCTTCTTCTGGATTTCTGCCATCAATTCTCCTCTGCTCTGTTCTTTTCTTGTTGTTCTTTAGCAACAAGTTTCTCTAAATTATCTACTTGAAGTTCTAACTCAACTACCCGAGCAGCTGGAGTTACCCATTCGTTCTCTTTTTCTATTTTCACAGGAGCTGTATCTTTCTCAGGGATCTCCATATCCACCATGGCTATATCAGGAAACTCTTCTTCCTCTAGTCCCTTTCCTTCTAGTTCTTCCTCCTCTAGTTCTTCATCCTTTAGTTCTTCTTCTCCTACCTCTCCTTCTGATTCTATATCTTCTTCTTCTTCCGCTTCATCTTATGTAGGGTCTACATCTTCTTTTTCCGGTTCTTCCTTTTCTTCCTTGGATTTTGCTTCTTCTTCTTCTATTGGTTCTTTGTCGTCCTGTTCTTCTCCCTCTGTCTCTTCTTCTCCTACATCTTTGTTTTTTGCTTCTTGTTCTAGTTCTCCTTCTTATATTGGTGCTTCTTTCTATACTAGTGCAAGAGGGGATTCCACGCCTTGTGGTGACTGTGGTTCTCTAGCTTCATCAAAGACTCTATTCTTTTTCTGGGGCTTCTTAATAAAATCTGCCAACAGAGCATCATCCTCAATGTTGGATGTGGAGCATGATTGTTCAGAGGTCTTTTGCTTCAACCGGATGTATACCCGAGGATGTTTGTACATCCCTCCATGCGAGGGGGACTTGTCCCCCCCGCAGGGGTCCAGCGGGGCCTATCCCCCCTCGCTAGGGGGTCTGGGGGCGAATGGTCCCCTGGTGGGGGTTTAGGGGCAGCGCCCCCAAAGCTAAAAACATATGTAAAATTGCCTTGTAAAAGTATAGTAATTTCTAGTCAATCTAGGTTGTTCATTAGGCAGATGATCTCATGGTAGAACTTATGTTTAGTTTAGGGTTTTTTGCCCTAGAAGGAAACCCCTCTCTTTGTATGAGGGCATTGTATTTGAGGCTGTGTAATGTATGTGTATTCTCTGAGTGAGAAATAGAGAGGTGAGGCTGTGAGAGAAAATATAGGATATTACAACGGATTTGTTATAGGTTGGGTTTCTTCATTTTGTTGGATAATAGAAAGGAAAGACTGGTTGTTTGGGGTGGACGTAGCCCAAACTGGGTGGACCACATATATCTGTGTCTCTCTTGTTTTATGCATTTTCTCTGTTATATTTCTGCAATATTTTATGTGTTCCATTGCTCTATAATATATAATTTTGTATCGACTAGTATCAGAGACGAAGGTATATTTGGCTGATAAACTTGCAGGAAAGAAGGGTTCCTTGTTTGAGTGGGAGCAATGGCAGAAGATGGTAGGTTTAGTGTCCAGAAATTTAACGGCCAAAACTTCTTGCTATGGAAGATGTAGATGGAAGATTATCTGTATCAGAAATATCTATACCTATCATTGGGCAAAAAAACAAAGATGCCAATGGGTATGACACATGAAGAATGGAACCTTCTTGATAGAAAGGCACTCGGAATAGTATCGTTGTGCCTCGTAGCGTCGGTCGCCTTCAACATTTCAAAGGAAACAATGATAGAGGATTTGATTAAGGCGTTGGAGAAACTATATGGAAAACCCTCGGCCTCAAACAAGGTATTTATTATGAAACAATTATTTAATATGAAGATGTCGAAAGGTAGATCTGTTGCAGACCATTTAAATGATTTTAATACTTGTTTGTGAGAATGATTTCGGCAAAATCACATAAAAAACCATTTGTTAACGCGTTTTGAACCAACAAGTGTGGTTCATCGTCAGGAGTTAAATAGGGACAGCAGGCCATTCCAACAGCTAAAATTCACTGAGTAACAGTTAACCGGGCCTCTAACAGCTAGGTTTGACCAGGCCCCAGGGGGAGGGACCTAAATTTTATATAATTATTTTAATTATCTATGTAATTATTGTTATTATAATTATTTATATTATTATTAATGTAATATTATTATTACTAATATTAATATTATTAATAAATATTATTTATTTAAATAATAATATAATGTAAATATCCAATTATTATATACCATTATTTTTAAATCTAGAACTTAATTTAATATTATTATATTTAATATATTTATTATTTATCTATTTATTAATATGATTAAATCTTATTAATACATATTCCTTAATAAAAAATTAATATATTTAACTGATATATTATTAATATTTACCATTATATTAGATGAGTATATTTTTAGAATAAATAAAATGGTAACTATTCTTATTATCTAAAATTTATTTTATTTATTTTATTTTATTTTTATTAATTCTAAATCAGAACTAAGAGACTATTATTTTTATTTTATATATTTATTTATTTATTAATATTAATATTATTAATATTAAAATTAATATTACTATCATGATAAACTAATCAAACATATACTACTATCATATTGTTAAGATATAGTGGTAAATAATATTATCATTAATAGTAACATATGGCTGATATTACTAGTTCATAGAACAATTTTTATTTTTAAGGACTATTATTTATAAAAGCTTACGCTAAATTTTATCATAAGGATAATTACATTGTCTAGGAAAGGGGTTCAAAAGATACCATTATAATTAATTATATAATTCCAATTGGATAAGGGAGGATAATGGAAAACACGAAACAAAAGAAAAGCAGGAATGCGGAGGCTAGGAAGACAGGGGTGGGATCCAGCAACTACTAATCTTCTAGCCGTCATCCCTATTAAGATTTATAGGCCTTTTTTCAATCTCAAGGGCCTTTCTAAACTTACGATGGTGAAACTGTGCAACTTTTGCAATGACGCGAGCCTCTTCAATAAAAGCTTGAAGTTTAGTCTTCTTGGCATGCTCTGCAAGGGTCGAGGTCTTGGCCCTTCCATGCCTTAAGTCTGTTGAATGCCTGTTAATGCTTTAATTAATAGAGTGACTGGTCTCACCAATGTATGGTGTCCCAGAGGAACAGGGAATGACATAGACACCCTTCATGTCTTTAGGGTCGATAGGATCTTTCACAGATCTAAGGGAGCCACAGATGGTGTTAAGAGGTCTAAAGGTTGTGGGAACATTGTGCTTCTTTAGACTCCTAGCAATCTTGTTAGTGGTTCCTTGGATGTAAGGCAAGTGAACCCCCATGACACTATCTTTAGGATCTTTAAGGATTGAAGGCTCCTTATGGGCCTTGAGGAAGGATTTCTGACCCAGGTGTCTACTATAACCATTTTTAACAAAGACATCTAGGAGATGAGCCTTCTCCTTTTCCAAGCTCTTTTCATCAGATTTTCTCACAGCACGGGTAGCAAGCGTGCTAAGAACGCCCAACTTCTGAGCGAGGAAATGATGGGAGGAAGCATGCAGATATTGATCAGTATGAGTTTTCTTTCGAAAAACCTGATGAGAAAAGGAACCATCCTCATTCTTAGAGATGAGAAAATCTAGGAACGGAAGACATCCATTGACTTCCTTTTCCATAGTGAATTTAATGGTGGTGGACTAGTTATTAAGATGACTAAAGAAAAGATCCAAATCAGTTATTTTTTGTAGGGGTAAAATTTGATGATGAAGTTAGATCTCTATTATTCTTGTGCTCAGTACCAGAAAGTTGGAATGGTTTATTAATGGCCATCAATAACTCTGTTTCTAGATCTAGTACTTTAAAGTTTGATGATGTTGTCAGTGCTATCCTTAGTGAGGAGATGCGACGGAAAAGCTTCAGTGAGACATCGAGTAATGCTTTGAGTGCAAAGTCTAGGGGAAGAAAAATGGAAAGAGGAAAGAGCTCAGGATATCACAGTATATCAAGGAAACACAGATCCAAGTCGAGATCAGGGATAGTGTGCTGGAAATGCGGAAAGGAAGGACACCTAAAGAAAGATTGTAGATCTCAGAAGGGAAAAGAAGGAGATGCACAACAAGAAAACAATCATGAAGCAAATGTGACAGGTGAGGTGTTACAATATGCTTTGATTCTTTCATTCGAAAATATTACTGATTCCTAGGTGGTAGATTCAGGGGCCTCATTCCATGCCACACCTGATAAGAAATACTTTCATGACTATGTTCAAGGAGATTTTGCACAAGTTCGTTTGGGTGATGATAAACCCTGTAAAATTGTTGGAGCGGGTAAAGTTCTTGTAAAATGACAGAATGGAAACCAATGCCTACTAAAGGATGTAAGGCATGTTCTAGATCTAAAGAAAAATCTGATTTCAATAGGGTAGCTAAGCAGTGAAGGTTGTCTGACAACTTTCACAGATAAATCTTGGAAGGTTACCAAAGGAGCCCTAGTAATAGAAAAAGGCGAAAAGGTTGGTACGTTGTATTTATGCAATGGTATTTCTAACTCTGATAATGCTTTAACTTTCAAAGGAGTAGATGTAGCATTATGGCATCATAGGCTTGGACACATGAGTGAAAAGGGGATGAAAAGGAACTTCTTTCTAGTTTTGAAGAATGTTGATTTCGACTTCTATGAGTATTGTATTTATGGAAAATAGAAGAGAGTCAAAATTCTCAGAGTTGGGGAATAAACGAAGAGCGAAAAATTAGATCTTGTTCACATAGATGTATGGGGACCTGCTCAAGTATCATCTCTCAGTGGCTCTCATGATTATGTTACTTTTATTGATGATGCAACTAGAAAAACTTGGATTTATTGTATTAAGAATAAATCTGATGTATTTAGTACTTTTAAGATGTGGAAATATTTGGTTGAGATTGAGACAGGAAAGAAATTGAAGTGTCTTAGATCAGACAATGGAGGTTAATATTGCAGCAAAGTGTTTGATAGGTACTCTTTAGAGCATGGAATTTGTAGAGAGAAGATAGTTTCAAGAACACCATAAGAAAATGGTGTGTCGGAAAGGATGAACAGAACAATCATGGAGCATGCAAGGTGCATGAGATTGCATGCAGGATTGCCTTTACAGTTTTGGGCAGATGCTGTAGATACTGTTGTTTATCTAATAAACAGAGGGCCTTCAAGTTCCTTGGATGGTGGTGTTCCAGAGAAAGCATGGACAGGTAGAAAGGTTATCTACTCTTTTTTAAAGCCATTTGGTTGTGAGGCCTTTGTCCATATTGATAAAGAAAATAGAACAAAGCTTGAGGTGAAGTGAAAGAAATGTACCTTTATTGGATATGGTGTTAATGATTTTGGTTATCGCTTATATGATTATGAAAATCACAAAATCTTTAGGAGCAGAGATGTAATATTCAATGAAAAGGTCTTGTATAAGAATCAGTTGCAGTAAAAGAATAAGAAAAAGAAAACAAGGAAACGCAGTTCTTGATGAAATCACTAAAAAGTAAAGGTGCCTGAAAATAATAATAACAACAACCACCACAACACAACAGGACCACCAAAAAACCTGAAAGTGGTCTTAGAAATCTACTAGGATAAGTAAACCCCCTGAAACGATACTCTCCTTCATTATATTATTTATTGTTGACTGATTCCGGTGAACCCGAATGTTATGAAGAAGCAATGCAGGTTGAAAGTAGGAAGAAGTGGGAGGTAGCCATGGAAGAAGAGATGGAGTCCTTAATGCATAACCAGACTTGGGACTCAATCAAGTTGCCTGCAGTAAAAACAACATTGAAGTATAAATGGGTTTACAGGCTAAAGGAATAAGATGGAGGGAAAAAAAGGTACAAATCTAGACTTGTGGTGAAGGGGTTTGCATAGAAGAAGGGTATTGATTTTGATGAAATATTCTCCTGTTGTTAAAATGACTTTAATTAGAACTATTTTGAGTCTAGTAGTAGTAGAAGATTTTCATCTTGAGCAGTTGGATATAAAGACAACCTTTCTCCATGGGGATTTGGAGGAAGAGATATATATGCAGCAGCCATAAGGATATGAGGTGAAAGGGAAGGAGAAACTAGTGTGTAGGTTGAAGAATAACTTTTATGGGTTAAAATAGGCTTAAAGGTAGTGGTATCTAAAATTTGACAAGTTTATGTTTGAACAAGGTTATACTAGATGTCACTCTGATCATTGTGTTTACCTAAAAAAGCAAAATGATGGTAGCTATATTATATTGTTATTGTATGTAGATGACATGCTTGTTGCAGGGTCTAACATGTAGGAAATTAATGTGCTCAAAAGAAAATTAGCAAATTCATTTGCAATGAAGGATTTCAGAGCTGCAAAACAAATCCTTGGTATAAGAATAAATAGAGATAGGAAAAATTACAAATTAACATTGTCTCAGAATGAGTACATAAAAAAGGTGTTGAAAAGATTTAATATGCACAATGCAAAACTAGTTATTACACCTTTTGCTTGCCATTTCAAACATAGTAAGGAAATGTGCCCAAAGACCTAAGAAGACATGTATTATATGTCTAAAGTTCCATATGCATCAATACTTGGGAGCTTAATGTACGCAATGGTCTAGACAAGGCCTGATATTGCACATGCAGTGGGAGTTGTAAGCAGGTACATGAACAATCCAAGAAAGGAACATTGGATGGCAGTGACATGGATTCTCAGATATTTGAAAGGTAACAAAATCAAGCATTATGCTTTGGTGGTTCAAATATTTCTCTACAGGGATATGTTTATGCAGATATTGCAGGTGACAGAGATAATAGGAGGAGCACTATAGGATATGTATTTACTGTTGGTGGAACAACTGTCAGTTGGGTTTCAAAAATACAAAGTGGTGTTGCACTTTCAATAACAGAAGCAGAGTATGTTGCTGTTACAGAGGCTAGTAAAGAAATGATTTGGTTACAAAGGTTTATAGGTGAATTAGGTAAGGAGCATGATATGGGCATTTTATATAGTGATAGCCAAAGTTCCTTTCACCTTGCAAAGAACTCATCATTTCATTCCAGGACTAAGCACACACAACTCAAGTACCATTTCATACGATCAGTGTTGGAAGATGGAGAGTTGAAGCTGGAAAAGATACACACTAGCTAGAATCCTGCAGATATGCTAACAAAAGTTGTAACCTGGGAGAAACTAAGAATATGCTTAGTTTCAATTAGTCTTCCAAGATGACAATGAAGACAAGAAATAGCCAACAAAGAGGAGTCATTGTCCAGCAAATGAAGCAACGATGGAGTTGCTACAATCATTATCCAAGTGGGAGATTGTTGGATGTGGAGCATGATTGTTCAGAGGTCTTTTGATTCAGTCAGATGTAGAGCACAGGAAGTTTGTAGACCCCTCCATGCGGGGGGGAGTGGGGGGGACTTGTACCCCCCACGGGGGTCTGAGGGGGCCGATCCTCACCAGCTGGGGGGTCCGGGGGCCAGCGGTCCCCCGACGGGGGTTCGAGGGTGGCGTCCCTGAAGCTGAAAACATATGTAAAATTGCCTTGTAAAAGTATAGTAATTTCTAGTCAATCTGGGTCGTTCATTAGGCAAATGATCTGACGGTAGAAATTATGTTTAGTTTAGGGTTTTTTGCATTAGAAGGCAACCCCTCTCTTTGTATGAGGGCATTGTATTTGAGGCTATGTAATAGATGTGTATTCTCTGAGTGAGAAATAGAGAGGTGAAGCTGTGAGAGAAAACAAAGGATATTACAGTGGATTTGTTGTAGTTTGTGTCTTTTCATTTTGCTAGATAATAGAAAGCAATGACTGGTTCTTTGGGATGGACGTAGTCCAAATTGGGTGAACCACGTATATTGGTGTCTCTCTTGTTTTATATGTTTTTTGTGTTTATATTTCTGCAATATTTTATATGTTCCATTGCTTCGTAATATATAATTTTCTAACACTCAACCTCTGCAAACTTGGCTACGTCTGCAAGGATCGACTCATTATCATTTGCAAGGGTCGAAGTGGTCTCCTCAGCTGATACACTAGCCATCCTTTCATTTAAAGGTAAGGCCTTCTCTGCTTGTTCAGATCGCTTCCTTTTTGCACTCGTGTAAGAAGGACTTCACGTTTTATTTTTTATCGAACCCTTGGTTGTGTCGGTGGGGTCCTCTATCATTTTTCTAGTGATTGTCACTTTGTGCAACTATTTTAACAATGCTTTCCATGTCATACCTTTCACTTCTAACTGTTTTAGGATCAAGATTTTTATTAGGCCGTGATGATATAACCTTGTGTCTGCCTAGTCTGCCCTACCATCCTTTACGCTTTTAGCCATTTTCTCCAAGATTTTGAGTAGGAAACATGGGAAATTCATCCTCCATCAGATGTGTCAGTTGGCTTCAAAATATTGTAGCATTTTAAAATGATATACCAAGGTGTGGGAATATCTTCCTTCACAGGTCACAAACTTTTGTAAAATGACGAGGACGTCTTTCCACTAACCTAGCAGGGCATTGCACGAAACTCATACTTTCCAGTCTACCTCTACCTTTTTATCAACGAAGAAATGCTTGTAGCATTTCCTCTCTAGCTTATGATTTTAAACCATTGTTCTCCTATGTTCTCTAAGCCCATCGTTGTTGCTATGAATTCATCCGTGACTTTTAATTTTAGAGGCCTAACCCTCAATTGGCCATTTCTAAAACTCCTTGCAAACTGTAGAGCCACTTCCCTATCATACCCATCAAGCTTCAACGGAAATGGAAGAAAACCCATGTCTTGCAATAGTGCAAGACTATTGTGATAATTGGCGGTCTGCTCTATTTTCCTGAGAGACAGTGGTTCATTCCGAACAGGTGGCATTGCTACTTAACGGTTATGAACAGTCGAGTCATGAAATTTTACATGCAATGCCGAGGAAATCTGTCCTTATAAATAGAAATCTAACTGTCCACCATCTTTTCCATCATATCACTGGTTCACTCGTCAAAGCTACATGTCATCTTTGACGTCAGGTCGGATTGGTACTTGCGGTGACAATTTAACGGCTAGGTGAGGTAATAATTATGGGTGAAGGATGTTTAGGATTATGGCAGAGAGGGTTAATCATGTCCAAGCAATGGTTAAAACATTTTCGCATTCATTCATAATTTGGGAGAAGAAATTAGCATTTATTAAAAAAAAGATCAACATTTCTAACTTAAAAGTAGTTTGTATTTTAAGTAATTTCCCTTTTTCAGTATGATGGAATAAGTAGTTCATCGGTTAAGTAAAAAGGACATCGCATAGATTTGATGAGGACCACTTTTCTGTCGTATGCTATAAAAATAAATTGTACTATGTTGCTAACGAGGTGCATGCTTGAATTGATTTTCTTGCACCACTTAGATCATACTATTCTGCTCGTGCCTTTCTGTGGAATTTATCATATAGGACAACATGCTTGCACTAGTGCAACCATAATATTTAAAACAAACAATTTAAATTAAAAATAGGCTGGATTTTCACACGACTTCCTCAACTTACACTGAAAATTTGCTTTGCCCTTTCTTGATGCTTCAGAGCATATCCTTTTGCTCTTTGTGCAAGATCTTGCAATAAATTCATGAAGGAATAAAGAAGTGGGAAAGGGAAATTTTCAGAATCGGAAGGAATTCTGTTACAGGGATTCTAGGAATAGTACCAAAAGAGGGAATAAATACAAGTGGGATAGCGAAAAAAATTCAAGGGTAAAGTGGGATTTCTTCGAAGTGGACAGGGTAAATTTAGAAGAATGTGGGAAAGTTAATCATTCTCAGATTGAAGAAGAAAACTAACGGAATATTAGAAAAGTGGGTTATGAAGAAAGGAAAAGGAATTTCTGGAAGGACTGCCCACACTAGTGCAAGAAAAAATAACTGCAGCGAAAATTAAGTGTTACCTGAGTAAAAATATCCATGCTAATTACCCCAACTGTATAAAGGTTGGTTCTGCTGAACCTGCTTCTAGTTGGTGGTAGCTAGCATATCTAAAGATCTATAAACATTTTATTTTATTAGAGATTTTTGATCTTCGTGCTAGCAAGCTCAATTTCACAGGTTGACCCTTCTATAATCAGTCAACGAATATATATAAATATATATAATATATAATTATATAAATATATATATATATATACTAATATATATATATATATATTATAATATATATATATATATATATATATATATTATAATTTTAAGAAGAAAGAGAATTCATGTTTTCAAAAGGTTGGTATTTCCATTTACCACTACCGTCCCAAATCGTTGTTGGACTCTTTGTGTAAAATCTTTCTTGGTAGGTGGCTGAAAATACTTCTTTAGCCTATATCCATTTATCAAGAGTACTGAATTTGGTCCATCAATAGTCTTAACTTCTAGGGCTGCATTCTCAAATACTCAGATCATTTCGTAAGGTCCCATCCAACGTGTATGGAATTTCCATTTAAAGATTTTAAATCTAGAACCATAAAGAGCACCCAATCAACTAGCTCGAACTAATTTTTCTGAATAGACTTGTCATGCCACCATTTACATTGCTGCTGAATTAGTATGTTCCACTAAAAAACATCCCTATGAAATTCATTTAACTCATTTAATTGAAGAAGATGCTATTATTGTGCCTCGAAGAGATCTAGCCCTAACTAAACTGTAGTTATAAAAGTTTTGATCTGGAATTCAATTGGTAATAGAACCTATTTGCCATCAGCCAGCTCATATGATGTATGTCCCGTGCTATTTCTCCAAGTAGTTCTATATGCCTAGTCATTCAGCCCAGTCCTTCCGATGCATGTTGACTGTCTTTGTAAGAATGGACTTGATCACTTTGTTCATGGATTCCACCTGGCCAGTTGCTTGCAGGTGATACGATGTCGATTTCTTGTGCCGAATCTTACATTGCTCCATCACACCTTGTACCAGATCAGAGATAAATTGCGGACCATTGTCAGAAACAATTTCTCTAGACACACCAAATCTAGTAAAGATTTCAATAAAAATAAAGTCAACAACAACTTTTTCTATAGCAAAAGAAACAACTTTAGCCTCTACCCATTTGTAACAAAATCTGTACAAACTAAGATATGATTTTTACTTAAGGATGTTGGATTTATTGGCCCTACAAAATCAATAGCCAATTTTCAAATCACTCAATCATAACTTGAGGGAATAAAGGCATTTCATTGGTCTGATGAGGCTGGCCCATTCACTAAGAATTATCACAATTCTTGACATACTGTTTGGCATCCTTAAACAAGGAGGGCCAATAGTAACGAGCACGTAATACTTTATATGTAGTTCGCTTATCAGCAAAGTGGACTCCACAAGGTTCATCATGGGAAGATTTCAAGATGTCAAACACTTCCTCCTCTCTTACACACCTATGGATACTCAAATCTAGACTGGTGTAAAAGAGATCTCCTTGAATCCAGGAATATGCATCACTTTTCTTAATAGTACTCCACTTTTCAAGAACGAACAATTCATGTGGTGTTTTTCTAGGAAGAAAATAATTAGCAATGTCAGCAAACCATAGAGAATCTGTTGACCTAAAAAAAAGACGTTCATTTCGAAAATCATCATTAACAGGAGTTTCTTCATCAGTATTATCCAATCTAGAAAGAAAATCTACTACAACATTAGATTTTCATGTTCTATCAACAATAGTAATATTAAATTCCTGCAACAATAGTAACCACCTAGTCACTTTACCGCTAGTTAATTGTTTATTCATCAAATATTTAATCATGGAATGATCAATATGTACAAATACTTCATATGTTATAATATAGTGCTTGAACTTATTAATTT
Source organism: Pinus taeda (assembly GCA_000404065.3). Taxonomy (NCBI): domain Eukaryota; kingdom Viridiplantae; phylum Streptophyta; class Pinopsida; order Pinales; family Pinaceae; genus Pinus; species Pinus taeda. The sequence continues at coordinate 197,695 of APFE030621420.1, forward strand.
CAAAAATTACAACTAAAAACTATTTCTCTATAACTGTATAATTTAATTCAGTGGAAGAAAAATTCTTACTAATATAATAAATAACATAGGATTATTTATTTTCCTATTGTCCTAAAGCCGCACCAATAGCCAAATCTGAAGCATCAAAGGAAATATGAAAAGGTAGAGACCAGTTAGGACCTCTTAAAACTGGTGCATGCACTAACTTTTCCTTCAATGTTTCAAAATACTGTTGACAAGCCGTGGTCCAAGAAAACTCACTATTCTTAGCTAGAATTCGAAAAAGAGGAGCAACTATCTTAGAAATTTTTTTAATGAATCTCCTATAATAACCAACATGTCCTAAAAGACCTCTTACCTCCCTTTTAGTTTTGGGTGTTGGAAGATGCAAAATGATTTCAATCTTTGCTGGATCAAACTAGATACCTTTACCATAAATCAAATGGCCAAGTATTATTCCCGCTTTGCACATTAATCTACATTTCTTGTCACTCAAGGCGATATGGGCTTCCTGACACTGAAGTAATACTTCTTCTAGATTTTCGAGAGCTTCCTGAAGAGAATCACAAAACATAGAAAAGTCATCCATATAAATTTCTACAAATTCTAGATCAGCAAAAATGGACAGGAATACCCTTTGAAAGGTAGTCGGGGCATTACATAAACCAAAGGGGAGCACTCTATAAGAAAATGTACACCATGGACATGCAAAAGTAGTTTTATCCTAATCTTCAGATGCAATATGTATTTGGGTATAACCACTGAAGCCACCCAAAAAGGAAAAGCATTTCTATCCTGCAAGGGTATCAACCACCTAGTCAATGAAGGGGAGACAAACATAATCTTTGAGAGCGGCTTTGTTTAATTCTTGATAGTCAATAAAAATACACCATATTCCATCTTTCCTAGGTACTAGAACTAATGGAGAGACCCACTAACTATCGGAAATAGGATAGATAAACCTAGCATCCAAGAGTTTTTGTACTTATTCCTTCACAACATCTCTTAGAGCTAGATTCATTCGCCTTTGGGGTTGTCTGATAGGTTAGTCGCCTTCCTACATATAGATGTGATGTGTACAATTTTCAGAGGGGATGTCCTTCATATCTTCATAGCCCCATTCAAAGGCAGTAAGATGGTTTTGAAACAAATTCACAAGCTGCTCTCATTGAAATGAGTTCAAATCTGAACTAATATACAAGGATTTACCAGGACTAATCTCAACAAGAGTAGTATCAGGCTTAGGAGTACATAAGGGGTTGGCCGGATGTAGTTGTACAAAATATTCAGAATCATGGTTATTTTGAAAATCTAGGTTGAAGATTTGGCTCAATAGCTCAAAGTTGGGCATAATGTCTAGATTATTCAAGAAATCTTGAATCTCATCTTCTTGTGAAAACACATTATGTTGATAGATAAAGGAAATGGCTTGAGTCTCCTCATCACTACTCTAGTCTAACCATAAAGTATCTCGAAGGTCCTGAATGGATCTAGCATTGGGATATAGGGTAACTTTCTTCATAGATTCCTCATGTGAAATATACATACCACCAGAGTAATATCCAATATATGCATCAACTATAGCAAGCCATGGTCAACCCAAGATCAGGGGATGTCCTCCTACTGGGTTCTTTGGCTAAAGCACAATGAAATTAGTAGGATATTTCCAAGAATCTAATGAGATGAACACATCATCCAGTACTCCTTATGGCTTAATTTTAGATGTATTTTCTAATTCAAGCATAGTGGGAGTAGGACAAAGATGAGATAACCAAAGTTTATCCATGGTTTGCTTAGTCATGGCATTAATGGATGCCCCTAGGTCTGTAAGAAAATTAAAGAGAAGGACATTACCAATCTGAACTGAGAAAACAGGGTTTCTGGGATCAATATATTTTTTTCCATAGACACACATCCCATCATTAACTCTGCTACCCTACCAACAAATTGAATGGTTTGGGAATCCAATCTCTTGCTCCTAGGTTTCTTGAGACAGAGTTCCTTAATAATATTAGTGAAAATGGGTATCTCTTTGATGGCTTGGAGCAAAGTTATCTTAATGAAAATATTTCGACGCTCTGATGCCAAACTAGTCTCAGAAATAGGCTCACTTCTTTCCATTACCAGCCTCTCTACGAAGGGAGGCTGGTTGGAAGAAGGTTGCAAGGATTCAAAGGGTAAGGGCTACTTAGCGATTGCTTTTGGAGAATGATTAAGGGTTTCCTCTTCTTCTTTCTCTTTAATAATCACTATAGGTTGCTTCTAATTTTCAGATGTTATAGTCCTTCCTGATCTTAATTGAATACCATGAACCCCAAGTCGAGTAGACTGGTACTCAAATAAAGGTTGGTTTGTTAGATAGATCATTTTCACTACTTTATTATTGTTAAGATTGGGCACAGGCTGAGTAGGTAACTTACGAGGTCGAAAAGGTGGAGGTAAGGGTAATGGTGGAGTAGACTGACTCGAAGATTGAGGCATTGGATAAGGTGCATGTGTGGATGGATATGACTGCATGGGTGGCTGGTAGGAATACGAAGAATGAGTTGGCCCTCTCCGACCTTGTTGCCATGGTTGAGAAGGTTTCCCATGCTGATATTGGTTTCCATATTTCCAGTGTTGATTAGTGCTATGATAAAAATATGCATGTGAATTAAAACCAAAATCGTGTGGAGAAAATTTAGGAGCCATACCTGCACCTACTTGAGGCCAATTTAATTTTTCTCCCATAGTATACAAGTATTTAGCTTCAGGCTATATCCCTGTAAATACAACTTTAAGTCCTGGTATAGAGGGACATTTTTTCGTGATATGGTCTTTTGCACAAATAACACAGTTATTAGTTTCTTTCAAATTAAGAGGACATTATTTAGGAGGATGCTTGTCTCTACATTTAGGACAGAAAACACATAATGGCTCTTGATCCTTCATGAGTTTTTGTTGAAATTTTAAAGAGTCCAACTGTTTGGTAATAGTATTCATTATATCAATTTTCATGTTTTCCATTTCATTTTCTAGTCCAATAATGGTTGCATCAGTAGATTCACTTTTTCTATTTCTATTTCAAGTTCCTCTATTGGATTTATACTGATTCCTGTAAACTTTTATCCACAATTCACAAATTTGTTTGAAAGTTTGTTGAGAAATATCACCTTGTCCTAATAGATTTAAATTATTTCTAGCATTGTTATTAAGTCCTCTTAAGAACAAGGTTCTAATAGTACTAGAATCGAGATTAAGTTTCGACCTTTGTAAAATATACAGAAATATTTCTAGATAGTCTTCAAGAGTTTCATCATCATCCTGTATAATTGTAAAAATCTCATCCTGCATGTCTTGAGTTTTGCAATATTCTTGATATTTAGATAGAAACACTCTCTTCATCTGATCCCAAGAGGCTATAGTGTTTCCTCCTAACCCCATGAACTACTACAAAGCTAAGTCCTTGAGAGTAACAAAAAATAATCTTAGCTTCTGGGCATCAGTTGAATAATCATAACTTCTACACAAAATATCAAACTCAAAGAGAAAAGAGTCAGGATCATCATGAACTTTACCATGGAAATGAGGGAGAGTTGATGGTGTGATGTTCTTCATTTGTGCCACATTGTCGGGGTCCACAATTGGAAACACAAAAGTGTATTTTTCCCCACTTACCTGGTTCTCATGAGTCCTTTCCCCATGATCTTCACGATATGCCATTGTTTCCTTTTTGTTCCCAACAGACTGAACCACGCCTGAGCTGTTGTCACTAGAATCTAGGTGGAATTTTCCTACGTGATAGATTTGAATTGGATTGGGCTTCCTACTCACAGAAGGAGACCCAATATGAGAATGGTTTTCAGAAATCTTTCGGCCCTTAGTGGGCTTTGAGCCCCTACCTTTTCTAGGCATTCATTTCAAAAAAAAAAGAAAAATAAGCAAAAACAATTTCTAATAAAAAATGTTGTCAGAAATCAATCAACATCAGTAGAATACTTTCAGAGAAGCTTTTCCAAAAAAATACTGCAAAAATGAAGGAAAAATTACCTCTATATTATACTCAAAAAATTCTTTCCAAATCAAATCGCCTCCTTAGCAACGGTGCCAAAATGTTGGGTGTAGGATTTGCACTTAAGCAAACTCCACAACACTTAATTGTCCACCCGGGGGATTCATAAAATTAGAGAAAAATCACATGCAATGCCAGGGATGGTATGAATATTTCTAATGTCAATCCCTACTTAATTTAAAGGAAAGATTGTAGAATCAAACTAACGAAAGAAAAAGGCAACTCGAATCATAAATATAATCTAAGACTGGAACAAAGAAGAATGCATTTGCGAAAAAGAGATTAAAAATAAAGGAGCAATTAATATAGCTAACTGTTGATTAAATACTGAGTGTATGTTTTTCTTTAGCAGAGACACTTTAGTAGTATCAACAGATGGGCCCTTCAAATATGCTTATATAGAGATTTCCTTCTTGGACTAATCTATCTTGCATTGGTGTAGTCTGCTTGCACTAGTGCAAGAACATAAATTTATGCAGAGAGTATAAATGGTGTCTATACTAACAGTGTTTTCCTTCATGAAAGGGATTGAACTTTCTCAAGTTTAGAGCAATCAGATCCCGTGACGAGAAACTAGTTCTTGCACCAAATTAAAGCTTCTTACACTTGGCATTTAATTCTTGAAATAAAATCTTAACTACTGCAAGTGTTGTGAAATCAAATTAAACACATAAAATGAATGTCTCTGATTTTAACAAAGCCCAGAAATAAAGAAAGAATCCTTATAATTTATCCTGTCATGAAGCATTTAATGAAATCAATAAAACTACTAAAAGTAAACTAAAAAAGCTTGCTGCATCACACCAACGTGCACTGGTGCAGGTTCATTTCTCCTGCTTGGACCAGGTGGGAAAACCAAATCAAACAGTATTGTAGAAAGTGAATAGCATACCAATGTGCACTGGTGGAGGGTTATTTCTCCTACTTGGACCAAGTAGGGAAAACTAAACCAAACAAAACTATGGGAAACAAATAGTACACCAACGTGCATGGGTGCAAGGTAATTTCTCTTGCTTCGACCAGGTGGGCAAAACCAAACCAAACAAAACTGCACGAAATGAATAGCACACCAATGTGCATTGGTGTAGGTTTATTTCTCCTACTTGGACTAGGCAGGAAAACCAATCCAAAATAAGATGCAGGAAAATAAATTCTAACTACTTCACACTGCAGATCCGCTTTCACTAAAAGAGGAATTCATGTGCTGTACATTAAATCACACTTGGCAGTATAAACATAAATTACAAGAACATAAATGAGAGTAAATGTGCTAGGTTGGCTGGGCCCTAGTTAACCACTGTGTTTCCCTTTTAAATCTAAATGTTGCTCAATAGTTTATCAATTCATCAACTTTAAAGAAAAAACATGGTTCACGAAAACATAAGGTGCAGGTCCCTTCTCATTAATTCATAGAGGCAAATACATGTGTGATTACATAGTCCAGCCCTGATTTGGGTGATAACAAAAATACAACCCTGTTACCACCTTCCTGGTTGTATCTCTGCTCTGTACAAGCTTATCAAGAACTAACTTGTCCTATTACATTCCTTTTTATATAGATCCTTGGCCAAAGGCCAAAAGGATCGCTTAACCAATTACATAATTGATATTCAGGAATTAGCTTTCAACCTTCAAAATTAGGCATTTTAACAAAACTGGCTGTAGCCAGTGTCGAACCATTTATTTTTCATAAATTTGATCTCAGCTACCTTTGGATTTCCTTGCTGTCGTAGCTGGAGCTCAGCTGACTTCAGATCTAACTTGTTGTCATGGCTAAAGTGGCGCAAAATATCGCAGTGATCAAGGAGGTCCAGATCTGCTGCAAAGATTTGTTGTGCTAGCACTGGTGTGAGATCGAATCCTACATTAGGATCAGTGGTCACTGTAAAAGCACTTAACTATGAGACAACATTCAAGACATGGATAAGTTACAAGAGTGATTATAAGCGAGAAATCATGTAATAAATAATTAATTAATGCAATTTTAAGTTAGAAATATGAAATATAAAGTTCATGTGGAAATATGTCATCATTCTTTGACTAGTTCAAGATGAGGGTGTATAAGAGAGGTAAAACATGGTAAATGATCATGATTTAGGAAGGGAAAAATGGTGAAAAGAGAGTAAATTAAGGGGCTAACAATATTTTTTTCACCATCTTAGCAACATAGGGGAAACTCACCTGGTTATGCTTCCCATATACACAATTTTCATAGAAATCAAAATCTAGAGAGAAATTAGACATACCTTCTACCATACCATTACCATGAAGTATTTGAAGGCCCATCTCTCTAATATGTCCAAGCTTTTGATGCTATAGCATGATATTTTCTTGAGAGACCACTATATTTTTTTCTCCACTTTCAAGAACCACAAAAATATTGCACCCATCAATAAAAATGCTACCCTAAAGCTTGTAAAAAGTTCTAACCTGAACTCCCCACCTCAATACCAATTCTCCCTGAACCATTTTCTAGTTATACTTCTCGAACATTGTTTTTACAACTGCATCATCCATCCTACTTACAAAAATTAGATTTATGGCCAATGTAGGAATATGCAAAACACTCTAAAGTGTTCTAATCTTTCCACCTCACAAGTTCAACTTGACTTTTCCATGAACAATGATTCTAGCCTTCCTATCATCACCTAAGAAGATATCACTATCATCATATTTATCATGCCTGTAGAACCACTCCCTATGAGGAGTGAAGTGAAAAGATGCACCTAAGTGAATTAAACATGCCTCATGATCTACATGTGTACTTCAAGAAGAAGCCAAGAACACATCCCCACCTTCCTCTGAGGTGGTTTTCTCCTTTGTAGAAGGAGGATCATCGAATTATTTTCCTTTCTTAAGGTATTTAGATCTACAATCCTTTTTGAAGTGCCCATCCTTTGCTCATTTCCAGCACACCTTTACTGGTTTTCTTGTAGACTTAGATCTCCCACTCAAGGATTTATTTTTGTTTCTTTTCTGGAACCATCTTCATACAGATAAGGCATCACCATTTTGGGCCTCCATATTTTTCCATATTATCTCCTCTAGATATCCTTCCAAACATTTTTTCACTATATTTTTTCCCATTAGATTGGGGATGATAAGATTATCTATGAGTTAATTGAGTAGCAAGACAAGAAAACAATATCATCCAAAAATTTCCAGTGAAAATGGGATCTTTGTCACTCACTCTAATCTTTGGATTTCCACGAACATTTTGAATTATTTCCATAAATGTAGTAGAAAATGTACTAGCTTTAAAAGGACCAGATAATGCACAAATATGCACACTTTCTAAGTCTATCAACTACTACCATGATGGCACTGTTTCCTTAAAAATTTGGTAAACCTCTGATAAAATCCATTGACACCACCTCGCAACGCTGATTTGGAATGGCTAAAGGTTGTAATAGAACTAGGATCTTAATTTTTTCAATCTTATTTTGTTGGCAAACCAAAAATTCTACCAAAAACTTTTGAATATCAGATTTAAGGCTAGCCGAAAAAAAATGTTCTTGACCCTATTGTCTGTTTTTAAAAATATTGAGTGCCCTACTAAGGGAGATGTGTGCAATTCCAAAATAATATTTGTTCGATTTGGGAATTATTAGAAAGGTATATGTGATCTTTGTACCATAGTGAATCATTTTTCCAACTAAATGTATCAGATGTACTGGGATCTTGCTAGAAAGTTTGGATGAGTGACCACACCTCTTCATCATTCCTCGATTCATCCCTTGATTCATTTATCCATAGAGCTTGGATAATATAAATGTCACAAAGCAATGCCTCCACATCCTCATCCTTTCTAGAGAGTGTATCTGCAAAAAAACATTTCCTCCCTTCTTTTAGATGATTTGAAAGTCATAACCCAACAACCTTCACACCCATTTTTTTCACTCTTATAAAGATAATATTTGTTGCAAAATTTATTTAATACTATCATAATTTTTTTTTTACCTTGAAGTGTCCTCCCATTAGTTAATTCACCATTCCTTTGGTGCATGTAGTATTGCCATGTTAGGTCCCTATAACACTAGTGATTCCCCCATTACTATTGTCATTATATCCCTTATGGTTATTGTTGTGCCCCTATTGTCCCAATATCTTTATTATTGTGCCCCATAGAAGCCCACAATTTTTATTTTTGTGCCCGTATATTATTATTGTTAGGTCGACTTTGGTTATATTGTGACCCCTTATACTCCTACATATACAAAGGAGGTTTTATCATTTGTATAATCCAAGAATTGTTCATTTTTGTAATGTAAAGGAGGTTCCCCGCTTCAAGAGGCTAAATTCGAAGGCGTTTATCTTTGTTTTCTATGTTATTGTGAGCTAGTTTCATAACATTTGGTACCAGAGCTTGGATTCTAGGGTTTTGCTACTCCAAATAGGTCATCATGGAATTTTCGCTATAACATTTTTTTATGCAATGTTTTAGAAGCGAAAACAAAAATGCATTTGAGGTGAAAGATCTTTGAACCTCGGGTCCAAATTTCAGATCTTGTGTCACTATAGTTTCAGAGATATGATCCAAGGATGTTAGCATTTTTGCAGGATCCCGAATTATATCTCAAAATGGTGACCTAGGCAAAATCGTCATAACTTTTGTTTTGGGCATAAAATTGAAATATCATAAGAAGTTACAAAAAGTGGATGAACTGTATTTTTCTATGTATCTATTTTAGATTATAAGGTTGCAACAGTGACACATGGCACTTCATACAAGCTTGCTCTACTGAACTAGTCTATAATCAGGTCATTGTGGGAGCTTTGGCATAACTCCTCATTGGAAAATCCAATCTTGATCAGACTGACGGGGTTAGAAATAATACTCATGGTGTTACCATAGGAAGAAATTTTAAACGTTGAAGATCCAAACTTACATAGATACAATAGAGTCAATAGCAAGATCCTACAAAGTGAGAAAATGTGTGTAGTTTTTTTTTTTTTTTTTACATGCATTTTGTTTGAAAAATTAGTTTGAAGGAATTCAAAGGGAATAGTGAAGCATTATTATCAGTAATTGATGCCCCGAAGAAAGAAAATGGAAACACCTAGTAACCAACCTAGAAGCTCTAACATGACTCATGAAGAAGAGGAAGGAATGCAACATGATATATCAAAATTACGAGACCAAGTGCAACAAATTTCACTTGCACAAAAGGTAACAAAAGCTAAGATGGATGGTTTAAAGAAATACAGAGAAGCTAATATGTATGGTGTGGAAGCTAATCTGTATGGTTTAAAGAAAGGTGTGGAAGCTAAGATGGACGGTTTAAAGAAAGGCGTAGAAGCTAAGATGAATGAAGTAGAAGCTAAGATGGATGGTGTGGAAGCTAAGATGGAATATTTGAAGATAAATTTGACAAATTTTCTACAAGAAGTGCTTACTAATGGTGAAAGGGTAGTAAAGGAAACTCATCATGAGAACAAATTAAATGCTAATCATGATTTCATAGACTCTAATGTTGGATCGAAGAAGCACCATGTTCCAAAGACTGATATGAAGAAGTTTGATGGCAAGGATCCCGTAACATGGATACTACAAATGGAACAATTTTTTGATCTCCATAATGTGTAAAACACACAAAAGGTATGCGTTGCAACTTTATATTTTGAACCAAATCAACTTGTGTAGTATCGATGGCTTTGCTCTCGTAAACAAATTGTCACTTTTTCTATTTTTATGGATGACCTGATAGCACATTATGAGGATATAGAAAGCAACACCTTTTTTATCCAATTGATAAATCTCAAACAAAATGGTTCAATGATGGAGGACATTGAGGACTACTAAAAATTTAATATAAGGGTAAGAGATATTCCAGAGGAGTATAGGATTGATGTGTTCATAGGGACTTTAAACGATAACATCCAACATGAGGTTTTCGTTTGGGAATCTAATTCATTGTAGAAGGCATTTAGGTTGGCAAGAACAATGGAAATAAAGATTATGGCAACAAGGAAGCCTACCACTCACAATCATAAAGATGGAAGTGTTGTTTCCCCTAGCCATCCACAACCTACAAGGTTGAAACCACAAAAATTGAAAGAAAAAAGAGAAGAAGGGCTTTGTTACAGTTGTGATAGCAAATACGCTAAGGGTCATAAGTTTTCCGAGAAGAAATTATTTTACATTTATTGTGAAGAGGAGGAAGAAAAGGAACAAGAAACGTCAAAATAAGAGAATATACACCAGGAAAAAACCTTGGAGAAAGAAGAAATGAATCCGACCATATCTTGTAATGCATTGGGTAGAATTACTGCTTTTTAAACTACCAAGATAAAAGGGAATAACAAGAAGAAAAAGGTAATAGTGTTGATTGATTCGAGTAGTACCCATAATTTTATTCATTGTAAGATAGCCAAGGAATTGAATTGCTTCCTATATCTACCACTAGAGTGTCAGGTGATTGTAGCAAGTGGAGGAACCATAAATTGCTTAGGAAAGTGCCATAATATCAAGCTATCCATGGGAGAATATGTATTGAATACCCCAATGCTTTCCATTCCAATAGCTACAATCCTTGGGTACAATAGCTTTTAATTTTCAAGAATCTTTCATGAAATTTTTTTTAGAAGGAAAGGAAGTTTAATTAAGGGGTATTGCAGGGAAACCAGGAAAGATAATCAGCTATAACATAATGATAAAGATTCTGAAGAAAGAACAATGAGGCATAATTGCACAGTTATGTTCACTAGAGGTCACCACATTGAAATCATCTATTTCTACATATCTCCAAAAAGTACTTGACAATCATTCCAAGGTATTTGAAACTCCAAAATGCCTCCCACCTCTTCATGATCATGATCATGCTATTCATTTGATTTGAGGAAGTGTTCCTCCAAACATCAGGCCTTATAGATATGCCTATGCCCAAAAGAGTGAAATTGAGCATATGGCTGCAGAAATGCTAGAGGCTCGTAGAATTCAACCTAGTCAAATTTATTTCTCTTATCCCGTAGTATTCGTTCACAAGAAGGATAGATCATGGCACACATGTCCAAATTACTGGGAGCTCAACAAGATCACTATTAAATATAAATTTCCCATTCTTTTCATTTATGAATTATTAAATGAATTGCATGGATCAATTTACTTCACCAAGTTGGATCTTCATTCAGGATATCCTCAAATTAGAATGAAGACTCAAGGCATTCCAAAAGAATCATTAAGAACTCATGAGGGACGTTATGAATTTTTGGTCATACCTTTTAGCCTTACCAATGCACCTTCTACATTTCAAGGTTTGATGAATTCCATTTTCAAACTCTTCCATAGAAAATTTGTGTTAGTATTTTTTGATCATATACTAATCTATAGAAAGTCTTGGAGGGATCATGTTCAACATGTTGATAGGGTGCTCAAACTTTTGAAGGAGAAACAATTATATGCAAAAAGCTACAAATGTTTCTTTGGAGTACAAGATGTGGAATATGTGGGTCATATTGTATCTCATGAAGGTGTTAGGGTAGACCCTAGAAAAATTAAAACCATTAAGGAGTGTAAAATCGCAGCATCCATAAAGAATCTATGAGGATTTCTCCAATTGACATTGTATTATCACAAGTTTGTTAAGAATTATGGGAAAATAGAAGCACCTATAACAAAATTATTGAAGAAAGATGCATTTTGATGGACTCTAAAAGCAACAAAAGCATTTAAGCTTCTTAAAGAGGCAATTTGCCAAGAACCGGTCTTAGCTACACTGCACTTCACAAAAACCTTTATCGTGGAATGTGATGCCTCAGGAAATGGAATTGTTGCTATTTTAATGCAGGAAGAAAGACCCATTACTTTCCAAATTCATCCAATCAAAGGAAAGTCTTTACACAAAGCTATTTATGAGAAGGAAATGTTATAAATACTACACTCACTTAAGAAATGGCGACCCTACTATTGGGTGTGTAACCTGATTATCTTAATTGTTAAGAGGTATCACCGCATTGGACCCCAATTCCTAATGTGGCAGCAATGCCACCTGTAATATTTGTACTGTAAGGGGGGTCTAGGGAGGGTGAAGGGGGGTCCATGGTGTGGTTCAAACAATGCTCTACAAGGATACGTTGATGTGGATACGGTAGGTGATAGAGATAAAAGGTGGAACACAACAGAGTATGGGTTTATTATACGCGGAACAACTTTCAGTTGGGTTTCAAAACTAAAAAGTCTTGTTGCACTCTCAACAATGGAAGTAGAGTATGTTTCTGCTATAGAGGCTAGTAAAGAAATGATTTGGTTACAAAGGTTTATGGATGAATTGGGTAAGAAGCAGGAGTTGGGAAGGTTATACAGTGATAGACAGAGTGCCATACATCTTGCAAAGAACTCTGAATTTCATTCCAAGACTAGACATATACATCTCAATTACCATTTCATATGGTCAGTGTTGGAAGATGGACAGTTGAAGCTGGAAAATATACACATTAGCCATAATCCTGCAAATATGTTAACAAAAGTTGTCACCAGGGAGAAACTAAGATTCTTCTCATTCTTAATTGGTCTTCAAGTATGATGAAGAAGATGAGAAACAACCAGCTCTAAAGTTGAGTCATTGTCCAGCAAATGAAGCAGCAGTGGAGTTGTTATAATCAATCTCCAAGTGGGAGATTGTTCGGTGTGGAGGCTGATTATCTTCTTTATTAAGAGCTATCACCGCATTGGACCCCAATTTGTAATGTGGAGGAAATGTTGCCCATAATATTTGCACTACAATGCGGGGGGGCATAAATGATCCTTAGGAGCCCCACCTGGTGGGGGATCGGGGGAAGCACCCCCAATGCTAAAAATAGATGTAAAATTTCCTTGTAAAATGTTGTAATTTCATAGTCAATCTCAGTCTTTCATTAGGTGGATATCTAACGATAGAAGTTATGCTTATTACAGTGTTTTCTTATCTTAGAAGGCAACCCCTCACTATATATGAGGGAATTGTATTGTGTCTATGTAGATCTATATTCTGAGTGAGAAAGAGAGAAGAGATTGTGTGAGAGCGAAGAGGGAACTACAACGGATCTAATGTAGGATGTGTATCTTTAGCTTCTTGGATAATATAAAAGGAAGCACTAGTTTTTTCTCCGTGGACATAACCCAAATTGGGTGAGCCACGTATATTTCTGTCTCTCTTGTCTTATGTGTTTTCTATGTTTATATTTTTGCAATATATTTTATGTGCTCCATTGCTTTGTAATATATAATTTTCTAATAGCTCGTATTAGAGTTGAAGGTCTATTTGGATGATAAACACATAGGAGAAAGGTTCCTGTAGTGGGAGAAATGGAGAAAGATAGTAGGTTTAGGGTAGAAACATTTAACAGCCAAAATCACCATCCATGGAAGATGCAGATGGAAGATTGTTTGTAACAAAAATATCTGTACCAACCATTGAGTGGAAATATAAATAATCTGACGAGTATGACAGACATAGAATGGGATATTCTCAATAGAAAGGAACTTGGAACAATATGGTTGTGCCTAGCAGCGTTAGTAACCTTTAGGAAATCAAAGGAAAATACAACACAAGGTTTAATGTTGGTGTTGGACAAACCATATGAAAAACCCTCCACCTCAAATAAGGTATTTCTTATGAAGCATTTATTTAATATGAAGATGTCAGAAGGTGGATATGTTGTTGATCTTTTATATGAATTTAATATATTTACCAGTCAGTTAAGTTCTGTAGGGGTAACTTTAGATGATGAAGTTAGGGCTCTCTTATTCCTTTGCTCATTGCCAGAGAGTTGCAATGGTTTACCTCTATTATTTCTATGCTCATTGCCAGAGAGTTGGAATGGTTTACTTGTGGCCATTATTAATTCTGTCTCTGCACCTAGTACTTCAAAATTTCATGATGTTGTTGGCGCAATCCTTAGCGAGGAAATGTGAAGGAAAAGCTCCAGTGAGATGTCAGATAATGCTTTGATTGTAGGGAATATGCGAAGAAAAATGGAATGAGGAAAGAGCCCAGGATATCACAGTAGTTCAATAAAAGGTAGATCCAAGTTTATATCGGGGATAGCGTGCTGGAAATGTGGGAAGAAAGGACATTTGAAGAAAGATCACAAGTCTCAGAAGGGAAAACAAGGAAGTGCGCAACAAGAAAACAATCATGAAGCGAATGTGATAGGTGATATGTTACAATATTCTTCGGTTCTTTGATTAGAAAATATTATTCATTTCTAGATGGTAGATTTAGGAGCCTCATTCCATGTGACACTTGATAGGAAACATTTTCATGATTATGTTCAAGGAGATTTTGGATAGGTTCGATTGGGTGATGATAAAACTTGTGAAATGAATGGAATGGGTACTATTTGCATAAAACAGTAGAATGGAAATCAATGGTTATTGAAGAAGGTAAGGCATGTTCCAGATCTGAAGAAAAGTCTAATTTCAACACGGCAGTTGGGAGGTGAAGGAGGTGTACCTACTTTTACAGATAAAACTTGGAAGCTCACTAAAGGATCCTTGATAAAAGCAAAAGGAGAAAAGGTTGGTACCTTGTATTTATGCAATGGTATTTCTAATTCTTTTAATGCTTTAACTTCTATAGGTGAAGATATGGCATTGTGGCATCATAGGCTTGGCCACATGAGTGAGAAGGGGATGCAGATTCTTCACTCAATAAATTTGTTTCCATGTTTGAAGCATGTTGATTTAAAATTCTATGAGAATTGTGTTTATGGAAAATAGAAGAGATTTAGATTCCTCAGAGTTCAGAAAGAAATGAAGAGTGAAAAATTAGAGCTCATTATTATGTTACTTTTATTAAGGATGCAACTAGAAAGACCTGTATTTATTATATTCAAAATAAATCTGATGTATTTGATACTTTCAACAAATGGAAAGCTTTGGTTGAAAATGAGAAAAGAAAAAGGTTGAAGTGCCTTAGATCAGACAATGGAGGTGAATATTGCAGCAAATAATTTGATAGGTATTGTTTAGAGAATGGAATTCACAGAGAGAGGATAGTTCCAAGAACACCACAAAAAAATGGTGTGTCAAAAACGATGAATAGGACAATCATGGAGCATGCAAGGTGCATGAGATTGCATGAAATATTTTATTTACAATTTTGGGCAGATGTTGTAGATACTGTCGTTTATCTAATAAATAGAGGGCCTTCAAGTTCCTTGAATGGTGGTATCCAAGAGGAGGCATGGATAGGTAAAAATGTAAACTACTCATTTTTAAATAATTTTGGTTGTGAAGCCTTTGTCCACGTTAATAAAGAAAATATAACAAATATTGAGGAAAAATAAAATAAATGTACATTTATTGTATATGGTTTTAATGATTTTGGTTATCACTTTTATGATTATGAAAAAGACAAAATCATTAGGAGAAGAGATGTCATATTCAATGAAAATGTTTTGTATAAGGATCATCTATAGGAAAAGAAAGAGGAAAAACAAAGCACAGAATACATGGTGCTTGATGAGATCACATAAAAAGTGATGGTGTGTGAAAATCATAATGATCAAGAACTAGAACAACAACATCAACCACACCAACAACAAGTACCTCAAACACCTGAAAGTGGTGTTAGAATATCTACAAGGATAAATATACCCCCTGAACGATACTCTCCTTCATTATATTATGTATTGTTGACTAATTCTAGGGAACAAGAATGTTATGAAGAAGAAGTGCAGGTAGAAACCAGGAAGAAGTGGAGAAATCCATGAAAGAGGAGATGGACTCTTTATCACATAAATAGACTTGGGACTTAGTCATGTTGTTTGCAGGCAAAACAATATTGCAAAATAAATGGGTTTACAAGTTGAAGAAAGAAGATGGAGGTAGAAAATGGTATAAAGTTAGACTTCTGGTGAAGGGGTTTTCCCAGAAAAATGGTATATATTTTGATGAGATATTTTCTCCTATTTTTAAAATGACTTCAATTAGAACTATTTTAAATCTAGTAGTAGTTGAAGATTTGCATCTTGAGCAGTTAGATTTAAAGACAACCTTTCTCCATGGGGATTTGGAGGAAGAGATATATATGCACCAACCACAAGGATATGAGGTAAAAGGGAAGGAGAAACTAGTGTGCAGGTTGAAGAAGAGATTATATGGCTTAAAACAGGCTCCAAGACAGTGGTATCTAAAATTTGACAGGTTTATGTCTGAAAAAGGTTATACTAGATGTCACTTTGATCATTGTGTTTATGTCAAAAGGAAAAATGATGCAAGCTATATTATATTCTTATTATATGTAAATGGCATGCTTGTTGTAGGTTGTAACATGAAGGAAATAAATGTGCTCAAAAGAAAATTGGCAAACTCATTTGCAATGAAGGATTTGGGTACTACAAAAAAATCCTTGGTATGAGAAAAACTAGAGACACAAAGAATCGAAAATTAACATTATCTCAGAGCGAGTACATAGAAACGGTGCTGAAAAGATTTAATATGAAAAATGAAAAACTAGTTAGTATACATTTGGCTAGCCATTTCAAACTAGGTAACAAGGTGTGTCCCAAGACTCAGGAAGAAATGGCTTAGATGTCTAAAGTTCCATATGCATCAGCAGGTTGAAGCTTAATATATGCAATGGTTTGCACAAGGCCTAATATTGCACGTGCAGTGGGAGTTGTAAGCAGGTACATGAATAATCCAGGAAAAGAACATTGTATGTTAGTGAAGTGGATTCTCATGTATTTGAGAGGTGCCACGAATAAAGCATTATGATTTGGTGGTTCAAACAATGCTCTACAAGGATATGTTGATGCAAGTATGGTGGGAGACAGAGATAAGAAGAGGAGCACAACAGGGTATGCGTTTACTATAGGTGGACCAACTATTAGTTTTTGAAAACTACAAAGTGTTGTTCCACTTTCAACAACAAAAGCAGAGTATGTTACTGCTACAGAAGCTAGTAAGGAAATGATTTGTTTACAAAGGTTTCTGGATGAATTGGGTAAGAATCATGAGTTGGGAAGGTTATATAGTGACAGCGAGAGTGCTATACATCTTGCAAAGAACTCTACATTTCATTCGAAGACTAAACATATACATCTCAAGTACTACTTCATATGGTCATTACTGGAATATGGATAGTTGAAGCTGGAAAAGGTACACACTAGCTAGAATCCTGCAAATATGTTAAGAAAACTTATAACCAAGGAGAAACTGAGATTCTGCTCAGTTTCAATTGGTCTACAAGTATGGTGAAGAAGATGAGAAACAACCAGGTCTAAAGTGGAGTCATTATCTAGCAAATGAAGTAGCGATGAGGTTGCTATAATTAGTCTCCAAGTGGGAGATTATTGGGTGTGGAGCCTGAATATCTTCTTTATTCAGAGGTATCACCGCATTGGACCCTAGTTCGTAATATGGAAGCAACTCTGCCCATAATATTTGCACTACAAAAGGGGGCCGACAGTGACCTTTAGGAGTCCCCCCCTGGCGAGGGATCAAGGGTAGTACCCCTGAAGCTAAAAATAGATGTAAAACTGCCTTGTAAAATGTTGTAATTTCGTAGTTAATCTGGGCAATTCATTGCAAGGATATATGATGGTAGAAGTTATGTATAATTTAGGGTTTTTTCCCTAGAAGGAAAAACCTTGCTATATATTAGGGAATTGTATTGCATCAATGTAGATATATATTCTGAGTGAGAAAGAGAGAGGAGAGTATGTGAGAGAAAAGAGAGAATTACATAAGGTATACTGTAGGTTGTATCTCTTCAGTTTGTTGGATAATATAAAAGGACAGACTGGTTGTTTCTCCATGGATGTAACCCAAATTGGGTGAACCATGTATATCTATGTCCTTCTTGTCTTATGTGTTTTCTGTGTTTATATTTCTACAATATATTTTATGTGTTCCATTGCTCTATAATATATAATTTTCTAACACCTAACTAATGGGAAGACACTTCAAGGTAAAAAGAGATCATGATAGTCTTAAATACTTTTTAGAAAAAATATTATCTTCAGAAGAGCAGTGAAAATGGGTCACAAAGATGTTGGGTTATGACTTTGAAATCATCTACAAAAAGGTGAAGCAAAAATGTTGTGGTAGACGCACTCTCAAGAAAGGATGAGTATGTGGAAGAATTTCTTTGTGCCATTTCTATTTTCCAACCATATTGGATAAACGAAGCAAGGGATGAATGGAAGAATGACGAATAAGTGTGGGCACTCATTCAAAAATTTACAACAAGATCCCAATACATCTTATACATTTAGCTGCAAAAATGACTCGTTATGGTACAAAAATTGGTCATACCTATGTAAGAATTCCCACCTAAAACAAAATATTCTTATGGAATTGCACACCTCTCCCTTAGGAGGGCACTCAAGATTTCTAAAATCTTACCACATGGTTAAGAGGGATTTTTTTTGGGATGGCCTTAAATAGGATATTCTAATGTTTGTGGTGGAATATTTGGTCTGCCAACAAAATAATGTTCAAACAATTAAGACCCTAGGTCTATTATAACCTTTATCCATTCCAAGCCAATGTTGGGAGGAGGGTTTAATGGATTTTATCACATGTTTACCCAAGTCTGAAGGAAATAGTGTTATCATGGTGGTAGTTAACAGACTTACCAAGAATGCACGCTTTTGTGCATTATCTCATCCATTTAAAGTGAGCACAATTTCTACTACATTTATGGAAACAATTCAAAAGCTACAAGGAAAACCAAAGATTATTGTAAGCCATAGAGATCCCATTTTCACTGGAAATCTTTTGAGAGAATTATTTTCTTGTCTTGGTGCTGAGTTAGCTCATAGCTCATCTTATCATCCTCAAGTTTATGGGAAAACTAAGATAGTAAACAAATGTTTGGAAGGATATCTCCATTGCTTTGTATCTGATAAATAGACACAATGGGTCAAATGGTTGCCTCTCACTAAATGGTGGTATAACACTTCCTTCCATACTGTAAGAAAAATGACCCCATTTATGGCACTTTATGGATATCATCCACCATCACTCACATCATATTTAAGAGAAGATCCTAAGGTTAAAGCAGTGGAAGATCACATCGAGCATCAACAACAAGTTCTTCAACTCTTAGAGGATAACCTTACGTTGGCACAGAATAGAATGAAACAGTAGGGATATCAACATCATAGCAAAAGAAGTTCTGATGTAGGTGATTGGGAATTCCTACAGCTACAACCATATAAACAAATGTCCCTCAAGCAAGATAAGAAGGATAATAAATTATCACCAAAGTATTATGGTCCGTACAATGTGTTGCAAAAGATAGGTAGTATGGCATAAAAATTGGAGCTTCCTACAGCTTCCCAAGTGCACCTAGTTTTCCATGTTTCATGCATAAAGAAGGTTAGGTGACAAGCTCCAAGTTCAGACAATATTGGTAGAACTTAATGAGGAAGGAAAAATTATATTGGAAGCTGAAGCAGTTAAAGAAATAAGAACTCGACAGACACAGAATCAACCAATTTTAAAGTATCTCATCAAGTGGAAGAACTTACCCGTTGAATATTCCACATGGGAGAATTTTATACAAAAGCATATAGAACTACTCAAGTGTTGATAGCAACACTTTTTTGAATGAGAAGGGCATGTTAGGTCCCTAAAATAATAGTGATCCCCCAATTACTATTGTAATTATATCCCTTATGGTTATTATTGTGCCCCTATTGTCCCCATATTCTTATTTTTGTGCCCTTATATTATTATTGTTAGGTCAGATTTGCTTATATTTTTACCCCTTAGACTCCTATATATAGAAAGGAGGGTTTTTCATTTTTACCATCCAATAATTGTTCAATTGTGTAATGTAAAGGAGGTTTCCCCCTTGAAGAGGCTAAATTCTAAGGCATTTATCTCTGTTTCTATCTTATTTTGAGCTCGTTTAAAAACATGCCAACATTTCCTTCTCATAAATAGGTTTGTGTAAATACTTTCCTTTGATTGGATGACTTTCAAAAGTAATGGGTCTTCCTTTATGCATTAAAACATCACCAATTCCATTTCCTCAAGCATCACATTCCACAATAAAAGTTTTTGTGAAGTCTAGTGTAGCTAAGACCTATGCTTGGCACATTTCCTATTTAATATTCTCAAAAGCCTTCATTTAATTTGGAGTCCAGGAAAATGCATCTTTCATTATTTATTATGTTAGAGGTGCTACTATTCTACCATAATTCTTAGCAAAATTGAGATAATACATTGTCAACCCAAGAAATTCTCGAAGCTATTTTATGGTTGCGGGAATTTTCTATTCCTTAATGGCTTTAATTTTTCTAGGGTCTACGTTAACACCCTTATGAGATAGAATATGACCCAAATATTCCACCTCGTATACCTCAAAGAAACATTGAAATTTTCTTACATATAATTGTTTCTCCTCTAATATTTTTAGCACCCTGTCAAAATGTTGAACATCATCCTTGCAAGACTTGTCGTAGATTAATATATCATCAAAAACTAGTAACATAAATTTTCTAAGGGTTTGAAAATGGAAGTCATCAAACAGTGAAATGTGGAAAGTGAATTAGTAAGGCCAAGAGACATGACCAAAAATTCATAATGACCCTAATGAGTTCTAAATGTTGTTTTCAGAATGTCTGCAATCTTCGTTTTAATTTGATGATATCCTAAATGAAGATCCAGCTTGGTGAAGTAAATTTATCCATGTAATAATCCCACAATTCATGAATGATAGGAATGGGAAATTTTTCTTTAATATTGATCTTTTTGAGCTCCCTATAATCTGGAGATATATGCCATGATCCATCCTTCTTGGGCACCAATACCACTGCAGAAAACAAAGATATTTGACTAGGTCAAATTATACCAACCTCTAACATTTCTACAATCATGTGCTCAGTTTCACTCTATAACGTCTGATATTAGGAGGAACAGTTCCTAGAATCAAGTGAATAGCATGATCATGTTCACGAATAGGTTGGAGGCCTTTAGGAGACTCAAACAACTTGGAATGATTGTTTAAGACTTTTGGGAGATATGGAGAAAAAGATGTTTTCAGTGTTTGAAACTCTAGTGATCATAATTGTGCAATTAAATGTTGTTTTTATTTCTTTAGAATATTTTTCATGGAATTAGAGCTCATTATATTACTTGTTTTCCCTACAATATACATTAATTCAAATTTGTTTCCTTCCCAAAAAAATAGCAATAAATTCTCTTGAAATTGAAAGTTATCGTCCCCATAGATTATAATCGTTGGACTCCTAGTACAACATCAGCACTACCCATTGGAATGGAAAGCATTGGACTATTCAATACATATTCCCCCATGGCTAGCTTGATATTATGGCACTTTCTAGAGAAATTTATAGTTCCTCCATTTGAAACCATCACTTGACACTTTGGTGTTGGATATAGAAAGCAATTCAATTCCATCGCTATCTTACAATGAATAAAATTATGGGTACTACCTGAATCCATCATCACTAGTACCTTTTCTTCTTGATATATCCTTATAACTCTAGAGTTTGAGGAGTGGTAATTATTGTCAATGCATTAGAAAATATTGTTTGATTCATTTCTTCTTTCTCCAAGGTTAGCTCCTGGTGTATATCATCCTCTTTTGATATTTCTTGTTCCTTTTCTTCCTTCTCTTCACAATCTATGCAGAATAATTTCTTCCCACTACACTTATGACATTTAATGTATTTTATATCACAATTGTAATAAAGCCATTTTTCCTTTTATTCCTCCAATTTCTTTGGTGTCAACATTATAGGTTGTGGAAGACTAGGAGTATCTACACTTCCATATTTATAGTTGTAAGTGGTAGACTTCCTTGTTGCCATATTTTTTCTTTCAAATTTTCTTTCCACCATGAATGCCTTCTCCAATCAATCATGTTCGCAAAGGCAGAAGTCATGTTGGATGCCAAATTTTAATGTCACTATGAATACATCAATCCCATTCTCCTTTGGAATATTAGTTACCCTAATATTCAAATTTATGAAGTCTTCGATGTGATCCAGCGTTGAGCCCTTTTGTTTGAGATTTATCAATTAGCTAAAGAAGGTGTTTCTCTTTGTATCTTCATAATTTGCTACCATTTCCTCTATAAAAATTGACTAAGTGACAAGTTTTTTATGAGAAAAAACCCATCTATACCATAGAAACTGATTGGGTTTTAAATAGAGATATGCAATACATACCTTTTGTGAAGGTTTCATATCCTCTAGATAAAAATATTTTTCCACTTGTAGTATCCATATTACCAGATCCTTTCCATAAAACTTAATCATATGTGTCTTTGGAATGTAGTGATTCTTAAACCCCACATTCGAGTCTCTAAAATCTTAATTGATATTCCTTTTTTCCTCATCATGATTTTCATGGATTACCTTGTCACCACTGTGAAGCCATTCTTGCAACAACTTTGTCAAACCTTCCTTCAAGCCTTCCATGTCTTCTTTCAAACCATCCATCTTAGTTTTAATGCCATCCTTGAAACCTTTCATGTCTACTTTTAATTCATTTTTGGTTCCTCTTTGTGACAGTGAAATTTGTTGCACTTTGTCCCATAATTCCTATATCAAGTTGCAATTTGTCCTCTTCATGTGCCATAGTAGCGCTTTCAGAGGGATTATTTGATGTAAAAATATTTTGTCTAGGGAGGAATTTTAGAACCCAATACTCATATATATTCTTCAATATTCCCTTAGAATCTCTTAAAACTGATTTTTCAAAGAAAAACTATGCAAATTTGAAAAACAAATGGACAATGTTTTCTTGCATTTAGGAAGTCGATCTTGAAATGGTTGTAACTCTAAAATTTCATATCTCTAAGTTCTAAAATTTCTTCCTATGGTATCCCTATGTGTCTTACTCACAACACCACAAATCTGATCGAGATTAGATTCTTCAAGAAATAGTTATGCTAAATCTCCCACGATGACCTTATTATGTATAAGTTCAGTAGAGAGAAGTTGTATGGTATGCCATGTGTCACTTTTTCAACCTTTCTCCCTAAATTAATAAATGAAAAACTAAATTCTGTGAAATTTCAACCGCTTTTTACATAATTCAAATCTGATTCATAAAATAAAAGTTATTACAATTTTCGCTACATCAGTTGTTTGAGACTAAATTCCAGAGCCTGCAAAAGTATAGTGAACCAAGCTCTAAAATTTCAGCAAGAAGTTCATAATGATTTTGGCTCCATGTGGTCTCAATTTCTACATTTTAAGCTTCATAGAATTTTTTTTATAGAGAAAATGGCAAGATGACATGTTTCAAGAAGTGAAACCCTAGAATCCAAACCTCTGTTGCAAAATGTTATGCAACCAACTTACAAATGGATAGATCAACAAATTCGAAATTATCCTCCTAGAGGGGGGGAACTCCTTTATCTTATATAAATAAAAAATTCTTGGATGATTGAAATGACAAGACCTACTTTGTATATATAATATTCTAAGGGGTCGCAATATAATCAGACCCTACATAACAATAATAATGTAAGGGCACAAAAATAACAATAATGGGCTTCTATGGGGCACACCAATAACATTATGGGTTCTACATGGGCACAACAATAACAATAGTGAGGATACACTTGTATTATAGAGACCCAACATAAGAAATTCTCAAAAGGAGAATAATTATGCATAATGTGTAAAGTACAAGAATAAAAAGCTTAGTCACAATAAAGTTGGAAAACGATCTCTAGATAAAATAAAAAACATTGGGGTTTTAGCAATAGTGAACTATATTTGATGAAAAGTTCCAAGTAGAACTTGGCTAAATGATATTTTACCAAATATGTGACTAGAAACATAGTGCAAGGGATAGAATGAATTAGGGGAATATATGGCTATCCATAAATATAAAAATATATTGACTGAATATGCATTATGATCCTTACAAAAAAATGCATGGTTGATACATGAATATATCCACTAGAACATTTGAAAGTGTTTCAGCATGCATACATCACATGTATAATAGGAATGGATTATTGTTATGCATGAAACAAAACTGTTTCATTGTTTGAATATGACTAATGATGGTAATGTGTCTAGGATAAAGAGGAAATTGCATATGCTAGCCACATATATGAATGAAATATGGGCATGAAAAGTGTTGATGAAAAGGATGATAAAGGAAGCATGTGGGCTTCTTCAAGAGGCAACAAACCAATGTATTGATAGTAGTGTATGCACACCATGCAGTATTAACTCTTTGTTACCCCTATTACCGTTAGTTCAATATATGATGGTGTTGAAAGATCTACTTAATCATTTAGACTGAGTATTGTTATTTAAATAGGCTCTAATACTGAATCTTACAATGTCTTTTCCCTCGGTACATTTACTCTCTTTCCTCCTTTTCAGGGAGTTAATAATAATTCATAGCGATGGTTTCAATATTTAAGAAACGTTCAATCAAAATTTTAATATCGCTTTTTTCAATCATGATTCAAATTTAAATGTGTATTGGCTCCTTTCTAATAGATGAACATACTACATGGTGTATTAATTATAAAACAATGCAAGGGTGCATTTATGTGATATGCATGCATAATGACACTGTGTAGAAAAGGTTAACATGCACATTTTTATGCTAATATTTTTGTCTATATTCTTGATGACATTATTAAATGCACTATGTGAATGCATGCATATGTCATAATTTCATGAAAATAATTGATAGCTCCCATTAGTATTTATCTTTTATAGTTCATTGTGATATCCTCCATCCTTGAAAACTCTCATTTTCTCACATTAATTCGTATTTTTATCCATGATATGCTTAGTAGGAAGACTAAAAGTTGTGTCTCATATTGTATGGCCTAATTTGATTAATATATAGGTCAAAGAAGATTTTTTAGAGATATTTACCATGAAGGGGCTTGATGGAGACTCCCTAACTCATCTGGAGATCACAAAATCATCTCCAACAACTCAAATTCACGAGTAGGTGAGGAAATCGAAGTGCATGACAAGGAAAAAGGGAACCAGATCGACAAATCTCGAGATTTTGGAGGGGAGAATTCCTCCTTTCAAGGAAGTTTCGCCTCAATTATTTTTGTATAAGTAAACCACTTGAAAATATCATTAGGGTTCGAATTTTTGTTGTAGCTATGAGTAGGTAATGAGAGACTTGTGCTTGAAATTATTATTCTGAACTTTCATATGATGTATGAGACTATCATTTTTTGTTAATGAGAAATATACCATTCATTTGCATCTCATTTAGATTTAGAGGACCAAAAAACTTAGGTTTGGGCACAACCCATAGGGTTTAATCCCTCTTTGGTATTTCCTTCTTGTTCTTATTTCAAATAATTTCAATCCTTATCTTGTTTCAGTGGATGTTATATCATAGAATTTTGTAATTTTAGGCTTGCCTATCACCTCTCTTGTGGGAAGAGTGATTGGAAAGATCTACAATCACAATCCAAAAATATGAGTTTATGATTTCTTGGAAATGGATAGATGTTTGTTTTTTATCCTTTTGCATATTTAGTATCTGCAACTTAGGAGCTACATTCCTTATCTTAAGTTATTAAAGTAGCATTGCAAGATAGAATAGATCTTAATCTAACTCAACTCAACTTTTCCATGTTAATTTTCCATTGCATTATTGGTCATTTGATGCATGTATTTTGCTTGTTTCAGGGACTCTGCTGATCTATAGGGGTGGGAATACCTTCCCACACTCACCTATACATTTCAATTGTCCTCCTAGGCACCTCATACTTCTTCTAACCTTTATCTCCAAAGTCACTATGTTAAGGCAAATTAAGGACATTGTGGGCATCAACTTTGGTGGAAGATAGACCTTCAAAGGGAACTACGCTTGGCTAAGGGTATCCCACACCATCCATTCATCACCTTCTACCTTCATATAACTTTATCCACCTCCAAGACACCACTTCCATCCTTAAAACACTCTTCGACTCCCTCGTGTAGTAAAATAAGGCCTTCTATAGAAGTATAAGCCCCCTTGTAGCACCCTCCTATAGGAACCCTGTAGCAGTGTTTTCTTCAACCATTTTTTCTCCCTACATTGATCCTAGCATGATTAAGTTGAATAATGGCCCCCAACTTGTGATTTTATGATCAAGGAGAACTCTAAGACCACTCCAATCCGCTCCTTTCCTCACTGCATCCATTAGATAAAAAAACAGATTTAGAATTAGTATTTTTATTCATAGTAATGTTAAAAATTGGGCTCCTCATTTTCAAGTAAGTAGGGGTAGATAAATGATGCATACAAAATTTTATTGATCTAATTAAATGTGCTAGTAGTATAGCATGTTTTACTTCTGCAAATAGACTATCCTTTTCCTTTCATGCAATGTCAATTAGCATTTACATTTAAATTAATGTCATTTTCATGTTTTTAGGTAGAATCATGTTCATTTATGCTTTCATGAGAATTTTTTAGTATATTTACTTGGAGGAATAGTCTCTAAACACATTGATCTGATTTCATGACTGAGGGTGATATGAGTTGAACCTAACCTACTGTGCATATAAAATTGTCACCTTCAAGTTTGTATGAAGCCTAGGTTGATAATTTGAGTTGAGAAGCCCTTGGGAGTTGCAACATTCTTGGTACAATGCGAGGGCTCATCACTTTTTGGCATCATTGTTTGGGAGGTGTCTAAGTAGGCATTGCTTATGCTTAAGAATTGCTTGTATTTTTAATTTTTTTTGCTAGTCTTATTTATTTCAACCAAAAGTGAGAAATTCAAAAAGAAAACTTGTTCTTTCATGCCTCGTAGGAGTAGGGATAATAAAGGGAATTTTTTTCCAAAAAACCCCACCTCCTCAAACATTCAACCTTAATTATTCTTTAGTGACTATGACCTTCCCTCTTTGACTACTAGGGAGTTGGGAAACCCATAGACAAGTCACTTGGAATTTTTAACGAACATATAGGACAAGAGGAAAATATCTCACATACCTAATATATGGTTGAAAACTAGAATAATGAGCTATTCCCTATGAGAGAAACCAATGTAGAGGATAGAATAAAAAATATAAGACGTACTGCCCTTCCACATTTCCATGGCATAACCTCTGAGCATCTTGAAACCTTCATGTTTAAATTTGATGTTGTCAGTAGGACCTATGACTATGCCTTTGATGAGTAGAACTAGAAGTTGTTTCCTTCTACCCTCACAGATCCAACCTTGATTGGTTTATGAGTCGACTTGCAGGCAACATCACTTCTTGGGACCAAATGAAACAAGCCTTTGATGACAAATACTGCGATTACTGTAGGTGACAAGAAATGAAGGAGAAAATATTTATGATGACCCTTCAACTTGATGAACCTTTGGAGTCCGATGAGGAAAGGTTTCAACACAATTATACGAGGGTGAGTTGTAACCTTGGTCCTATGTCACTCAAGTTGGTTCTTCTCTAAGGGATTAGGGAGGAGGTAATGGAAACCCTCAACATTCTATATAGAGGATAAATCTACCAATTTCCTTATTATGACATCAAAAATGTATTCAAGAATCACTCTAGGGCTACTAGCAAGAAGGGTAGGTCTAGCCAAAGCTTGGTAAGTTCTTCTCTCTCCACAACAACCATCAATCATGAGATAGGAAGTATGTCGGAATATTTTAAGAGTGAAATTTTGTATAGTTTTTCATTGCATATGGCTACTATGAAAATCAAAAGAAGGCGAGAGGAAGAAAATAGGGAACTAGCTATATATTTCCCTAGGTGTACTAAAAGACATCCTAGCAATGAATGTCCACTACATGTCAAGGAAGTTTTCTTATTTTATGAAGAGAATCATGCAACATATAAATTTCCCTCTCTGTTACGCCTAAAGTTTGTATATCAAGGAGGGGTAGAAGGTTGCTCTCAGTAACTGTGTTTCATTAACCAAAGGATACCCATAGGTCCTTGACCATATCAACAAGGATCTAAGGTGCACATTATCTTCACTACAATCCAAATGAAAATGCACCTTTCAAACCTTGGTACCGTTCCACTCATCCATCATGTTTCACACCTCGTCCTTGGTCTTATACTTCTCAATATCCTCCTCATCTTATCAACCCTCCTTTTCATCCATATTCAGCCAAATCTTCCCAATGGGGAAACCCCTCATCGGGGTGGATGCCTCAATACACCCAACTTCCTCCTTTACTACCTCCACCTCAACCTAAACCACAACCTCCTCACAAAAATACATCTAAGAAACCTCAAATGTCTTCACAACCCACTGTGATCGCAAACAACAAGTAGACATAATAGGTTTATAGTTGAGAGACATCCTATCCTTCTTATGTTGTGGAAATCCAAGAGTTAAACCTTAGGTCTGGGAAGGTGCTCCTAGATAATCACCCATCTTCTCCACCTGAAGAGATTGTAGAAGAGGAGGAAGAGAGTGTCCCTCAATTCGATGCACCTCCTTATCCTGAAAGGTTGGTCCACCCTAAACAGCACACCCCAGAAGGGGCTAAACTTCTGGGAGAATTAAAGAACTTGTGTATAAATATACCACTTTTCTAGGCCACCGAAGATGTTCCCATTTACAACAAGCTTATCAAGGAGGAATTTTTCAAAATTATTAGGAGAGCAAGAAGAGATACCCCCACAATCAACGTTGTTGGACAACTATATGATCTGAAGCTTGTATGGGTGATCTCTCAAAAGTGCTTGGATCCTCATAGCCTAGTAGTGGATGCACACATTCATGGAATTATGGTCCCTAATACCTTTATTGATTTGGTGGCTTCAATCAATTTAATAAGTTGGGAAATGATGATGAAGATCAACCTCCAAGAGGCTTCGAGAAAGACCACTACAATGTTGTAGCTTGCAGATAGATCGAGAGTAGTTCCTTTAGGAGTTATTGAGGATTTCATGGTCTCAATTGAATCTTGGGAGTATCCCACCAATTTCCTGGTCCTCTAGCCCAAAACCATGTTTATGTCTATCGTCTCATTCTAGGAGGACCTTGGTTGGCCACTGCTATTTCCTACATTAGCTGTAGGGCTAGGGACATGAATATTAAAAAAGGACATTTATTAAAACAACTTTTTTTGTATCATCCTTTCCATCCTTATGTTGAGCATGATTTACCCTTATGGCTAGAGGAAGAGGAAGAGGAATAATTTTATCAGACATCCCTCTACCTAGTCTCCACTCGAGACATCATTTATATATGAGGGGGGTAGCTTGGTGAAGATGATGATATTGATCATGTCTTATAGAATCAACCTCTCACTACCATAAATGTAGAAGAACTAATGTAAGAATTTGAGAGTAGTCCTTGCATTGAATTGTGATCTATCGAATCAATCCTAGAACCTACCAATATTCTGGATATTTTATCATCGATAATTCTAAAGGTCAACCCCTCTCTTTCTACTGAGTAGGGAGAACAATTATGCAATGTGTTGAGGAAACATTTGAATAATTTTTCTTGGTATTATAAGGAAATGCAAGGTGTGAATCCCTTAGTCTATACTCATCATATTTACATCAAAGAGGGATGAAAGTGTGTGCACCAACCCCAAATAAGGATGAACCAAACTCTTCAAGAAATTATGAAATAATAATTGCATAAGTTACTAGATGCGTGGTTTATATATCCCATTTCACATTGCAACTGGGTGTCACCTCTTGTTTTAGTCCCCAATAAAAATGGGAAGTGGAGGATATATTTTTATTATCGAGAACTTAACAAGGGTACAAACAAGGAAACATTTCCTTTTACCTTTATTGACCAAGTAATAGATGACGTTGCAGGAAAGAGATTCTTCTCCTTTCTAGATGGATTTAGTGGATACAACCAAATCGAGATCAACTGTGAAGACGAAGATCAAACCAAGATCAGACCATAATTACATGCCATTGCAGTAACTTTGTGTATAGTGTCCTTCCATTCAGTTTGTGTAATGTACCTGATAAATTCCACAGGGAAAATGTAAGTATATTTGTTGAACTTGTTCATGACTCTATTCAGACATACATGGATGATTTCATTGCTTATGGATTTGAATTCAAGGAATATCTTTATAATCTCTGGAAAGTGTTAAATAAATGCATTGAAATGAATCTTTCATTGAGTCTTGAGAAATGTGAGTTCTTGATGAATGTAGCGGCTATACATGACCATTATATTTCCAAGGAAGGGATCCAGGTTGACCAAAACAAAATCATCATCATTAAATGGTTCATATCCCTAAAAAAAAATAGATGCTAGTAGCTTCCTTGGATTAGCTGGGTAGTATAGAAGGTCTATCAAATACTTTAGTAAATTTTCTTCACCCTTGTCTGGATTTTTGGTTAAAGATTCAATTTTTTGTTGGAAAAACAACTGTCAAGAAGCCTTCCAAGTACTGAAAGAAAACATGACCATTGCACCCATCCATAAGGGTCCCAATTGGGAATTACCTTTCCATATACACAGAGATTCCTTAAAAAAATTTGTAGGGATAACCTTCTGACAAGTGGAAAAACAAACTCCTTATGTTATCTATTTCATCAATAAAAACCTCTCCAAAGTTGATTTAAACTATACTATCATTGAAGAGGAACTCTTTGAAATCATACATTCTTTGAACAAGTTTAGGAATTATATCACTAGTTACATTACTTTTTTTCACACTGATCACACAACCATTAAGTATTTAATGAATAAATACGATGTCAATGATACGATAATTACATGGTTGTTATTACGTAGAAATTTGATTTGACTATTATTGATAAGCTAGGGAAAGAGAATGTGGTTGCATATTTCTTGTGAAGACTAACCCTACCTCCAGGAAAACAAGAAATGGTAGAAGATTAACTTCCAAATGAACATATATTTTCCATATTAGGGCTTTCTCTGTCATTTTTTTATACAAACACTACTTGATTGCTGGTATGTTCCCTCCTAATCTATTCTCCAAGGAGAAGCAAAAGATTGTCAGGACAAGTGCCCCATTCACTTGGATTGGGGGAAATCTTTTCAGATTGTGGCCAGATCAGATCCTAAGGAGATGTGTGAGGGAAGAGGAGCTCCTTGACATCCTCTTAGCATGCCATGATGGACCCTGTGGGGTGAACATTTCTATTAAGATAACATATTGCAAAGTTATACAATGAGGCTATTAATGACCCACCTTACATCAGGATGCAAGAAGGTGCACCAACATGTGTGATGACTGCAAAAAGATGGGTAATCCTACATCCAAGGATGAAATTCTCTTATAACCTTAAGTCACTCTAGAGCCATTTGACAAGTGGGGCATGGATTTCATTGGACCTATTGATCCCCCAATGGGACAAAAGAAATATATTATTGTGTGTACTGATTACTTGACTGAATGGTCTAAACAAAATGTAGAAAAGGATGGAAATATGAAAAATGTGGTTGAATTCCTCAGTGCGAACATATTCTATTTTTTTTTCCAAGGGAGTTAGGTGTCGATCAAGGAAAACAATTTACATTAAATCTGATTGATGATCTCATGAAGCATCGTGACATCAAGCACAATACATTGAATTCGTATCATCCTCAATAAAATTCATAGGCATAGGTCAAAAAAAAAGAATTGTAGAACATTATAACTAAGGTTGTTAGAAACAACATAAATGATTGTGCAAATAGACTTGTGGGAGCCACTTGGGCCTACAACACCACTTGGAATACCACCACTAGATTCACTCTATTTGAACTAGTATATGGGAAGAAGGCCACGTTATCTATTCAATTTGAATACAACACCTTAAGGATGGTAACTTAGTTAGACTTGGATCTCATGTTGGCATTATGATACAAGTATTGTCCTTGATGGCAACTCACTGAGATGAAAGATCATAATATAGAAGGTAAACAACAAAGAATTATAGATCAGCCTTCACAGAATGAAGAAAGAGAGGTATAGACAGGTTTGCCATTGATCAAGTTGTGTATACATGCAAGTTCACTCTATACAAGTCGCGTATACATACACATGCACTTTCACAGAAGGACAAGTGTGTATACCTTGGAAAGATAGGTTTTTGGTCTGAAGTATTTGGTCCAAGGTATTGGTCCTAAGTGGTTTTGGTCCATGGTATTGAGAAAGGCGTAAAACTATAAAGGAGGAGAAGATCATTAGGCTAAGGTGTGAAAGTATCCGATATATGATGAAGTATGAGATCTAGTATGCAGGCTATTGGGTTATGGTGCATTGTTGGACCTGAAGCAAGGATGAACCTTAGTAGATGATGAGCGATTAGATCTAATGGTCGATCAGGATATTAAGGCATAATATGAACTATCTTTATGTGTTTCTACTCATATATATTCTCGATCTGAATATCGAAGCATATATTATTCTGTAAATGATATGATCTAGGTATAACTGAAGTCTGGAATAGCTACAGAATTCTGAAAGAATATTTGCAGATGTATATTGTTGTTGGCTTTGAGAAAAGAGCATATACACGCAAGTTTGACACATGGAAGTATATATGCCTTATAAAATATGTCTTAGTTTCTTCTGTTTGCTATTGCACAGTTTTGGGTTCTAGTTCGAGTTCTGGTTACTATATTCTGGTGATAGTATTCTGAGTGATCAGATCAATGGGTTGTTAAAGTGATTGATTGATTCAATTGTGGTTGGTTCAAAGAGTGATTGGTTGATGCTAATGTATTTGATGATTGAATTATAGTTTTGATGTTGTTGATGGATCCAGTCTGAAAATTTATGAAACATGGTCCCTGAAGGAAGAGAGAAGGTCGTAGCCCTCTATAGGTCGGCACCTATGTACCGGAAAACATATTCGCTAGTACAAGAGCTAGGGGGTTGTAGGTCCCTTCCAGTAGTAGCTGAAAATGAGAGGGTTGTCGCCTTCTACAGGTATAAGCTTGGACACTGGTATAAGTTTGCACTAGTACCAAATTGTAAATAGATTTGTTTTATTATTAAAAGAAGACAGCGACGACAACAACAGGTGATTTTTACGCACATTGGGTTTCCACCTACTATCTTTGTGGTCATGTGTGATGCTTATGTGTAATGCTTTATTATGCTTTTACTGCACTGTCTAATTAATATCTGACATATTGGTTAAAGTTCAATGCATGATAAATTGAGTAAATCAAAATTTATCTGTATATACGCTGGTTACTTTAACAACAGTCGTGTATACATGCTGGTTCACTTAGCTAAAGTACCGTATACAAATCTGTCTATGGAAATGAAATATTATTGAGTTACAAAAAATGATTCAACCCCCCCGGTATTATTTCCAACAATTGGTATCAGAGAAGGTCCTTTAGAAGAAGCTTGATCACTTGGAGGAAGATCCATCATCACGAGTAATCAAGAAAGCGGTGAATCCATCAGATCACCAATCTTTGATGGGAAAAACTTTGTTTATTGGAAGATAAGAACCACGATCTATCTTCAATCACTTGGAACAAATGTCTGGGAAATCATGGAAGGAGGATATACATTTCCATCAGTAATTCCTAGAGATACGGCAGGCAAAAAGAAAAATGAAACCAATGCCAGGGCTATCAATACATTATTGGGAAGTCTATCACAATCAGAGTCTATCAAAGTTATGTAGCTCAAATCAAACAAAGAAATATGGGACAACATCATTCTAAGCTATGAAGGAGGCTCTCAGTTAAAATGTGCTAAACTACAAACTCTCAGAATTCAATATGGAACTCTTAAGATGAAAAATGATGAAAGTATAACTAGGTATTTCTTACATATAGATAAGGTTGTTAGTTGCATGAATAATCTGGGTGAAGAGATAAAGGAAGTTACCTTATTTGGGAAAGTCTTAAGATCCTTTTCTGCTAAATTTGAATCAAAATTATCTGCCATAGAAGAAAAAGAGGATCTACAGACTCTTACTATGACACAGCTTCACGAAATCTTAATTGCCTTTACGATGAGAAAAGGAGGCTCATCAGATATGAGAGAAGCCACATTTAAAGCTTCAGCAAAAGGAAAAGAAAAACTCAATGAATGAAGACATATTTCAGAAGAAGAAGACGAAGTAAACTTTGTCAAGAAGCTTCAATGGGGTTCCAGAAGATTTAGAGGTAAACTACCTCTCAAATGTTTTGCCTGTGGTAGAGTTAGTCATTATGTTGCCAAATGTCCTCATAAAGATAAATATGATAAAGTAAAGGAATCTACAAAATGGAATAGAAAACAAAGTGTAAGTAAAAAGAGTTACTATACTCGTGAAGATTGTGATGGATTATCAAATAGTGACGATGATGAAAATACTAATGATTATAGACTTCTAATGGCTTATGAAGATGATAAATTTTTGGATGCCTTAGAAGAAGATGACCTTCACGAAGAAATATCTAAACTCAAGAGCTATTCAGAAAAAAAAAATATATGATTATAGATACCTTCACATATCAACTTGTTGAAAGAGAAAAACACAATGAAAAACTAGAACGTGAAATTGTGGGTCTAAGAAAGGATCTTGAGAAAACAAAATATCTCAATCTTAAATTTTCTAAAGGATCAGAAACCTTAAATGAAATTATCAAAGTGCAGCGTTCTCCTCTGATAAATACAGGTCTTGGATATACTGAAGAAGCACCTCAATCACAGAAGTTGTCAACCTCCACTAAAGGAAATCTTGATGCAGAAAGAATAGTGAATAGTATGAAAATCGTCAGCAAAGGCATAAAGCAGATGACCAGGTAAATCAGGCTGAATTTGCTTCAAGGATGAATAGAAGTCACAAACAACTTGAGGTAAATCATACTCAATTTTCCTCAAAGATGAATAGAAACAACAATCACTAGGTCAATAGATTAGATAATTGCATAAGCTTCTTCATTGGTCCATGTTTCTCATGTCATAATTTTGGATGCAAAGTTGCTTAATGTGTTGCTTACAAAACCATCATGACTAGAGAAGAATGAAATCAAAGGAATGTGATAGGGATCAAGAGAATTTCCTATAATAACTTTTCTATTCTTGAAAATGAAACAGAATGCTCAATCTGTAACAACTTTGGCCATGAAGAATCTGAATGCAAGAGTAAATTTTGGCAAATATCTCAAATGGAGAAAACTCAATTAAATCCAAAAATATTTAGAAAGAAAGAACTGCAAACAGAAATATGTGGTATAGCCTTGTATGTAGAAGGACAAGAGAACCAGTGGTACATCGACAGTGGATGCTCAAAACGCATGACAGATGACAAAGAAAAACAAACCTCATATAATTCCTTAGAAAAGGAAAAGTATGTGTCATTTGGAAACGACACTCTTGCTGTCATAAAAGGTAAAGGCTCTGTTTTCTTGAAAGAAAAAGTTAAAGTTCAGAATGTTATGTATGTTTATGGTTAAAGCATAACCTGTTGATGTCAGTCAAATGTGTGATCAAGGAAATGAAATGGTGTTTCGATCAAATGGATGTGTTGTTCGTAAGCTTGATACAGGAGAAACCATGGTCAAAGGTACAAGAACTCCATAAAACTTATGCATACTCAAAGGAGGACAACAACAGTGCTATCTAAGCAAAAATAATGAAAATTGGTTATGGCACAGAAGATTGAGACATCTAAGCTTTTCTCAAATAAGAAAAACATGCATATTTCAGGTTGTTTGTGATCTTCCGAATATCAACATTCTTGAAAATACAATATGCGAATCATGTCAATTTGGTAAGAAAACTAGATATCACTTCATTAAAAAAGAAGGGTCAACTAGTAAGCCTCTTGAACTTGTTCATACTGATTTATGTGGACCATCAAGGAAAAAGTCACTTCGTGGAGAAGAATACTTTATACTGTTCATTGATGATTTTTCCAGAATGTGTTGGATAGGTATTCTAAAGCATAAAGATGAAGGATTTGAAAAGTTCAAAGCCTTCCAAGATTTGGTTGAAAATGAATCATATCACAAAATTAAATGCCTCAGATCTGAACGAGGAGGGGAATTTATCTCAGATGAATTCTTTGACTTCTGTGAACAACATGGAATAAAAAGACAGTTCTCCACCACAAGGACTCCTTAGCAAAATCGAGTGGTAGAAAGAATGAACATAAGTGTTCAAAAAATGGCTTGAGCTATGCTAGATGAATCTGGAACTCTTGCAACCTTCTGGGATGAAGCTGCATTCGCCGCCATCACTATTCTCAACCAAACAAATGTTTCGGTAAACAACACTCAAACTCACGTGAACTTTGGTATTGTAAGACTCCTACTGTAAAAACTTTAAAGCTTTTGGAAGCAAATGTTTCATCAAAAGGACTGATGAAAAACTTGGTAAGTTTGAACCCGGAGCAGATGAAGGTATTGTTCACATTATGACACAGATTTGGCAGTATGACACAGGTGTTGTCCTTGATGGAAACTCACTCATATGACAGATATAGTTCAGACTCACAGAATGAAGAAAAAGAGGTATACGCAGGTTCCCCATTGACCAAGACACATGTACATGCAGGTTTTCTTACCAAAAGGTGTGTATAGTGTACACACACACTTTCAAAGAAGAAAAGGAATCTACATGTTGTAAAACTAAGTTTTGGTACGTGGTATTTGGTCCATGGTATTTTGATCCATTCTATTCATCCAAGGTATTTAGTCTGAAGTGTTGACCCCAGGTATTTGGTCCAAGGTATTGGTCCTAAGTGGTTTTGGTCCATGGTATTGAGTAAGTCCTAAGATTATAAAAGGAGGAGAAGATCATTAGGCAAAGGCACTCATGTATTAAATATTTGATTATAAGCAAGATCTAGTGCACAGGTTATTGGGTTATGGTGCAAAGCTAGATCTGAACCAAGGATGAACCTTAGCGCTTGATGAAGGATAAGATATAATGAGGGGTCAAGACCTTAAGGCTTGAAGTTTTGTGTAGAAAAGGCATGTATACACACTGGTTCTACATATCAAAATAGAGCATACATCTTGAGTTTGATTTGCAGATCTGTACGGAGGTTTGTCTTGAGAAAGGTGTGTAGGCACGTAGGTTTGACACGGGGAAGTAGCATATAACTTGTAAAATATGTTTTAGCTACTTCTATTTGTTGTTGCAGTGTTTTAGGATCTGGCTTGGGTTCTGATTATAGCATTTTGAAAGATCTGATCGAAGGGTTGTCAAAGTGGTTGATTGGTTCAGTTGTGAAAATGAGATTGGTTTATGCATATATATTTTGAATGAATGATGTTATTGATGGATCTAGTTTGAAAATTTATGAAATGTGGTCCCTAGAAGAAGAGAGAAGGTTGTAGCCTTCTGTAGGCCAACACCTACATACTAGTAAACATATTAGCTAGTACAAGAGCTAGGGGGTTGCAGTTCCCTTCCAGGAGAAGCTCGAAAATGAGAGAAGGTTGTAGCCTTTTGTAGGTATAAGCCTGCATACAGTTATAACTCTGCACCAATACAAAAATTTTAGAAAGAAGTTACTTATTATTAAAAAGATAGAGACAATTGCAGCAGGTGGCTTTCACCAACATATGGTTTCCACCTTATATCTTGTGTTCATATGTGTGATTGCATGTTCTATTTTTACTGCACCTGGTTACTATTTATATGGCTTTCCTGCATTGATTAAAGATCAACATTTGATGAATTAACTGAATCATAAGTCTGCAAGATATACACTAGTTATGTTAAACACAGTTGCGTATACACGCAAGTTCCATTAACTGAAGTAGCGTATATAAATCTATTTTTGGAAATGAAAAATAGTTGACTTGATAATACTAATTCAACCCCCATCTTAGTATTATTTCCAACAATTGGTATCAAAGCAGGTCCTTCAGAAGAAGCTTGATCACTTGAAGGAAGATCCATCATCAAGAGTAATCAAGAAAGAGAGGGATCCATCAGACCATCAATATTTGATAGAAGCAACTTTGTTTATTGGAAGGTAAGAACCACAACCTATCTTCAATCTCTTGGAACAGATGTCTGGGAAATCATGGAAGGAGGATATACATTTCCATCAAAAATGCCTACAAATGGGGTAGGTAAAAAGCAATATGAAACAAATTCCAAAGTTGTTACTACATTATTGGGAAGTATGTCACAATCAAAATTTGTCAAAGTTATGCAACTCAAATACGCTAAATAAATATGGGACAAAATCATTCTAAGCTATGAAGGAGACTCTAAGGTAAAACATGCAAAACTGTAAACTCTCAGAATTCAATATGAAAATCTCAAAATGCATAATGATGAAAGTATAGCTAGTTACTTCTTATGTATATATGAGATTGTTAATTGCATGAAGAATTTGGGTGAAGAGATAAAACAACTTACTTTAGTTGAAAAGGTTTTAAGATCGTTGTCTCCTAAGTTTGAATCAAAAGTATCTTCCATGGAAGAAAAGCAGGATCCTCAGACTATTACTATGACACAGCTGCACAGAATCTTGACTGCATCAGAGATAAGAAAAGGAGGTCCATTAGATATGAGAGAAGCCACATTCAAAGCTTCTAGAAAAGAAGAACTCAATGAATCAGAAGGAGAAGAAGAAGCAAACTTTCTCAAGAACCTTCAATGGGGTACAATAAATTCAAACGTAAACTACCTTTCAAATGTTTTGCTTGTGGAAGAGTCGGTCATTATGCTACCAAATGTCCTCATAAAGACAAGGTTGATAAAGGTAAGGAATTGACAAAATGGAATAGAAAACAAAGTGTAAGTAAGAACAGCTACTATACGCATGAAAATATCAATGATCTATCAAGTAGTGATGAAGATGAAAATAGTTTATTATAGACTTCTGATGGCTTTTGAAGATGATCATTTCTTGGATGCTTTAGATGAAGATGACCTTTATGAAGAAATTTCTAAACTCAAAATCTGTTTAGAAGAAAAGAATATGATTATAGATATTTTGACATTCCAAGTTGTTGAAAGAGAAAAATGCAATGAGAAACTAGAATGTGAAATTGTGGGTATAAGAAAGGATATTGAGAAAACAAAAGCTCTCAATCTTAGATTTACTAAAGGATCAGAAACATTAAATGAAATCATAAAAGTGCAACATTCTCCTCTGATAAAGACAGGTCTTGGATATAATGAAGAAGCATCTCACGCACAGAAGCCATCAACCTCCACTAAAAGCTATCTTGATGTAGCAAAAAGTAGTGAACAATTTGACAAGAAAAGGCATAAAGCAAATCACTAGGTAAATAAGGTTCATTCTACCTCAAGGATGAACATAATCTTCAACCAACCTCTAGTAAATCATACTCAATTTGCTTCAGGAATGAATATCAATTGAAACTACAATTACTAGGTAGTAGATTCGATAATCGCAAGAAGTTCTTTAATGTCCAATGTTTTTCATGTTATAACTTTGGACATAAAGCTACTCAATGTGTTGTTTACAAGACCTTCATGACTAGAGAATCACGAAATCAAAGGAATGTGACAGGGATCATGACAAGGACTTACAATAATTTTTGTCTTCTTGAAAATGAAATAGAATGCTCTATCTATAACAACTTTAGTCCTGAAGAATCTGAATGCAGGAGTAACTATCGACAAACATCTCAGAAGGAGAAAATTTCATTAAGTCCCGAAATATGGAGAAAGAAAGAACAACAAGTAGAAATATGTGGTATAGCATTATATGTAGAAGGAAAAGAAAATCAGTGGTACATCGACAGTGGATGCTCAAATCACATGACAGGTGACAAAGAAAAACCTCATTCATATAATGCCTTAGAAAAGGAAAAGAAGGTCTCATTTGGAAATCACACTCTTTCTGTCATAAAAGGTAAAGGCTTTATTCTCTTAAAAGAAAAATTTAAAGCTAGGAATGTTATGTATGTTGGTGGTCTTAAGCATAACCTGTTGAGTGTCAGTCAAATGTGTGATCAAGGAATTGAAGTAGTATTTCGATCAAATGGATGTGTTTTTTTTGAGCTTGATACAAGAGAAACAATGATAAACGGTGTGAGAAATCCAAACAACTTATACATACTCAAGGGTGGACAACAATAGTGCTATTTAAGCAAAAATGTTCAACAACTGCTATGGCATAGAAGATTGGGGCATCTAAGCTTCCCTCAAATGAGAAAAGCATGTAGATTCCAAGTTGTTCATGATCTTCTAGATATCAGCATTCCAGAAAATATAATATGCAAATCATGTCAATTTGGTAAGCAAACCAAAACACATTTCACTAAAAATGAAGGATCAGCTAGTAAGCCTCTTGAACTTTTCCATACTGATTTATGTGGACCATCAAGGAAAAATTCACCTCGCGGAGAAGAATACTTTATATTGTTCATTAATGATTTTTCTAGAATGTGTTGGATAGGACTTCTAAAGCATAAAAATGAAGCATTTGAGAAGTTCAAATCCTTCAAAGCTTATGTTGAAAATGAATCAGATTGCAAAATCAAATGCCTCAGATCTCATTAAGGACAAGAATTTACCTCAGACGAATTCTTCGACTTTTTTGAAGAACATGGAATGAAAAGGGAATTCTCCACCACAAGGACTCCTCAACAAAATGGAGTGGTAGAAGGGATGAACATAGTTGTTCAAAGAATGGCTCGTGGTATGCTAAATGAGTCTAGAATTCCTGCAACCTTCTAGGGTGAAGCTGCATTTTCTACCATCACTATTCTCAACAAAGCAAATGTTCGGGTAAACAACATTCAAACTCCACATGAGCTTTGGTATGGTAAGACTCCTACTGTAAAATACTTAAAAGTTTTTGGAAGAAAATGCTACATAAAAAGCACTGATGAAAACTTGGTAAGTTTGAGCCCAGAGTAGATGAAGGTTTTCTCCTTGGGTACTCTTCCTGAAGTAAATGATATAAATGTTATAATAAAAGACTTGGGAAAATTATTCAAAGTATTGATGTTGTGGTTGATGAATGATGCAAAAAATCCAAAAAAAATAAAAACCGAAGATTATGAATAATATGAGGATTTTCCTTCCACATCAAATCCCACTAATTCTGAAGAAGAAACCAATGAAGCACCAAAATAAGAGATAATGGTAGAAGAGAAAACTACATCTAGGTATGCACATAAAAATCATCCAGAAATGCAAATTTTGGGACAAAAAGAGGCAGGTGTGCAGACAAGAAGAACTATTTTAGATGCTTTAAGCTATCTAGCATTGCTATCCTCCACCGAACCTAAAAATGTAAATGAAGCATGCAAAGGTGAATGTTGGGTAAAGGCCATGAACGAAGAAGTTGAGCAAATTGAAAAGAATAATACTTGGGAATTACTTCCTAGACCTCATGATAAGAATATCATAGGAACTAAATGGATATTCAAAAACAAGTTGAACGAAAATGGAGAAGTCATTAGAAACAAGGCAAGACTTGTCTCTAAAGGACATGCTCAACAAGAAGGTATAGACTTTGAAGAAACATTTCCACTTGTTGCTAGACTTGAAGCTATCATAATGTTCCTTGCTCTTTCTAGTTTTAAGAAATTCAATGTATACCAAATGGATGTAAAAATTGCCTTTCTTAATGGAGACTTAGAAGAAGAAGTCTATATTGAGCAACTTGATGGATTCATTCTTAGAAATGATGCAAAACTTGTATGTAGACTCGAAAAGGCTCCCTATGGTCTAAAATAAGCTCCAAGGGCCTAGTATTACCGTCTTGACAAATATCTCCATCAACAAGGTTTTTCAGACAGATCTGCTCATAGCAATTTATACACAAATATTGACAATAATAAATTGCTAATAATTGTTGTGTATGTTAATGATATCATGTTTGGTAGAAATGAAGAAGCCATGAGTCAAAATGTTTCTTCAATAATGTAGCAACAATTTGAAATTTCCCTCCTTGGTGAGCTTACATATTTTCTTGGTCTACAAGTTCAACAAAACAAAGATGATATTTTTCTATCACAAACGAAATATCTCAATCAAATCCTAGAAAGGTATGGCATGGAAGATTCTAAACCAGTATGCACTCCAATGGTAACAGGATGTAGCCTTAGCTCAAATGATGAATCAACAGTGGTGCATCAACCAACTTATAGATCCATGATTGGCAGCTTGCTTTATCTAATAGGTACCCCACTAGACATCATGCATGTAGTGGGAATAGTTAGAAGATTCCAAGCAAATCCAAAGGAATCACATCTTCACGTAGTCAAAAGGATATTCAAATATCTTCAAGGAGCACATAATTTTGGTTTATGGTATCCTACAAATACATATCTTACACATCATGCATATACAGATGCAAATTGGGCAGGAAGTGTTGATGACAGAAAAAGAACTAGTGGTGGTGCACTCTAAATGGGTTCGAGATTAGTGTCTTGGTTCAACAAGAAACAAAGCCCAATCGCATTATCTACAGCTAAAGAAAAATATGAGGCTACTGCATCTTGTTGCACACAACTCCTTTGGATGATGCAAACATTGCAAGACATACATACCACATGTACTCCACCCATTCCCATTCTATGTGATAATACAAGTGCCACCAGAATTTAAAAAGAATCGAGTCATGCATTCGAAGACCAAGCACATACCCATCAAATATCATTTTGTACGTGAACAAGTGCTTGAACAAAAGGTCAAATTGGAGTATGTTCCCTCCAAAGAACAAGTAGCTGATATATTCACCAAACCACTTCCTAGAGAGACATTTGAATATCTCAGACAAAATCTAGGAGTAGTTTATGCATCATCCTACTGTTAAAACTTGTTTGTTTCAGAGAAAAGTGGTTATACAGAAGTTTCATGAAGTGTAGTCGCATACATACGTGGGTTTCTGTGGAGACAGTTCGTATCTATTGGTTAGAAGAAATGGGCCAGACTCAGGTTGAAAGGAGTC
Organism: Pinus taeda; assembly: GCA_000404065.3. Lineage (NCBI taxonomy): Eukaryota > Viridiplantae > Streptophyta > Pinopsida > Pinales > Pinaceae > Pinus > Pinus taeda. The sequence goes on from APFE030621420.1 coordinate 240,461, forward strand.
TAATATGGGTTTGACAGTGATCATCGGGCACAGGTTCAGGGGGAGCATATAATTCTAATAATGCATTGTTGACATTATCTTAGAAGATATTGGTACAAATTCACAGTTGTTTTTTATTCAAGTGGAACAGGTTTAGGGGGAGAACATGGTTGCTGCTCTCGACACTGATTAACAGATGCTACTAATGACAGTTGCTGATAAATATCATGGTCTTGGTTTAGATTTTTAGTCTCTATTATATATGTCATGTATGTATTTTAATGTAAAGGTCATGGAATGACCTATTTTGTTACCCCACTATGCATGGGATGGGTGATGTAATGTTCTTGGTATGTCCCCACTTGGTTGGGAGGTGGATGTATGTATAAGTCATTGGTGATAGGAAGGTCATTTATGATGTATGTATAGAGCCATGTTCTACTTTTATAACATCTTTCTACAGATATTGATGGGGAGCATGGAGCTCAATCAGCACACTTCAGCATATCAAAGAAATTTACATGAACTCAGTGGGATCATAACCCTTTGCCCTTTGATGACAAACGGGGAGAGTGACTTAGGGTTGCCATCAAGTCCAAAGGGGGAGATTGTTGGAATTATGACATAGACTTGGCACTATGACATAGGTGTTGTCCTTGATGGAAACTCACTCAGATGACAGATCATAGTTCAGATTAATAGAATGAAGAAAAAGAGGTATATGAAGGTTCCCCATTGACCAAGCCACGTGTACATGCGGGTTCGCTGATCGAAAGGTGCATATAGCACACACACACACACTTTGACAGAAGAAAAGGCATATACATGTTGGAACTAAGCTTTGGTCCATGGTATTTGACCCATGGTATTTTGATCCATGGTATTGATCCAAGCTATCCAGTCCGAAGTGTTGACCCCACGTATTTGGTCTAAGGTATTGGTCCTAAGTGGTTTTGGTCCATGGTATTGAGTAATATCTAAGACTATAAAAGGATGAGACTATAATTAGGCAAAGGCTCTCAAGTATTAAATATTTGATGATAAGCAAGATCTAGTGCACGGGTTATTGGGTTATGGTGCATAGCTAGATCTGAACCAAGGATGAACCTTAGTGCTTGATGAAGGATAGGATCTAATGAGGGGTCAAGACCTTAAGGCTTGAAGCTCACTTTAGAAAAGGTGTGTACACATGCTGGTTTTGCATATCAAAACAACGTATAGATCTTAAGTTTGATTTGTAGATCTGTATGCAGGTTCCTCTTGAGAAAGGTACGTATGCACGCAGGTTCGACACAGGGAAGTAGCATATAAATTGTAAAATATGTTTTAGCTGCTTCAGTTTGTTGTTGCAGCATTCTTAGTTCTGGCTTGGGCTTTGGTTACAGTGTTTTGGTTACAGTATTCTGAAAGATCTTATTGAAGGGTTGTTAAAGTGGTTGATTGGTTCAGTCGTGAAAAGGAGATTGGTTGATGCAAATATATTTTCATTGAATGATGTTATTAATGGATCTAGTTTGAATATTTATGAAATGTGGTCCCTGGAAGAAAATACAAGGTTGTAGCCTTCTGTAGGCTGGCACCTACGTACTAGTAAACATATTAGCTAGTACAAGAGCTAGGGGGTTGTAGCTCCCTTCCAGGAGAAGCTCGAGAGTGAGAGAAGGTTGTAGCCTTCTGCAGGTAGAAGCCTATGTACTAGTATAAGTCTACAACAATGCAAAAATTGTAAAAATAAGTTTCTTATTATTAAAAATATAGAGATGATTGTAGCAGGTGGTTTTCACCCACAATGGTTTCCAACTTATATCTTGTGTTCATATGTGTGATTGTCTGTTCTGTTTTTATTACACCTGGTTACTGTCAATATGGCCCTGATGCACTGATTAAGGATCAACATTTGCTGAATTAACTGAATCATAAGTTTGCAAGATATACACTAGTTTCCTTGAACACAATTGCGTATACAGGCGAGTTCCATTAACTGAAGTAGCGTATATAAATTTGTTTTTGGGAATGAAAAATAATTGACTTGATAATACTGACTCACCACCCCTCTCAGTATTATTTCCAATAAGTATTCTTCTTGGAAACTCTTCCTGAAGTAAATGATATAAATGTTATAATAAAAGACTTGGGAAAATTATTGAAAGTATTGATGTTGTAGTTGATGAAGCATGCAAAAGTCTAAAGTAGCAAAATATCGAAGATTATGACAATGAAGAAGATGAGGATCATTTTCCCATGTCAAATCACACTGATTCTGAAGAAGAACCCAATGGAGAACCATAGGAAGAGATAATGGTAGAATAAAAGACTCCATCCAGGCATGTTCAGAAAAATCATCCGGAAACTCAAACTTTGGGGAAAATGGGGTAGGTGTGCAGAAAAGAAGAACTATTCCAGAAGCCTCAAGCTATCTAGCATTACTATCTTCCATTGAACCTAAAAATGTAAATCAAGCATGTAAAGATGAATGGTGGGTCAGTGCCATGAATGAATAACTTGAGAAAATTGAAAAGAATAATACTGGGAATTAGTTCCTAAACCTCATGATAAGAATATTGTAGGAACTAAACAGATATTCAAAAACAAGCCAATGAAAATGGAGAACTTCTTAGAAACAAGGCCAAACTTGTTTGTAACGGATATGTTCAACAAGAAGGTATAGATTTTGAAGAAAATTTTGCACCTCTTGCTAGTCTTGAAGCCATAAGGATGTTTCTTTCTCTTTCTAGTTTTTAGAAATTTAAAGTATACCAAATGGATGTGAAATCTACCTTTCTTAATGGAGACTTAGAAGAAGAAGTCTATATTGAACAACTAGAAGGATTCATTATTGGAAATGATGCAAAACTTGTATGTAGACTCAGAAAGGCCTTCTATGGTCTAAAATAGGCTCCAAAGGCCTGGTATTACCATCTTGACAAATATCTCCACCAATAGGGTTTTTCAAAGGGGTGAGTGAGTAGATAGCAATCTATATACAAAAATTGACACTAATAAATTGTTAATAATTGTTGTTTATGCGAACGATATCATTTTTGATAGCAATGAATAATCCCTGACTCAGAATTTTGCTTTAGTAATGCAACAAGAATTTGAAATGTCCTTGCTTGGTGAGCTTACCTATTTTCTTGGTCTACAAGTTCAACAAAATATAGATCTTATTTTTCTCTCGCAAAAAAAATATGCCAAACAAATCTTGAAAATGTATGGCATGGAAGATTGTAAACTAGATGTAACCCAATGGTAACAGGATGTAGTCTCAGCTCAAATTATGAATCAATAGTAGTACATCAACCAAATTAAAGATCCATGATTGGCACTCTGCTTTATCTAATAGTTACCCGACCTGACATCATGCATGCAGTAGGAATAGTTCGAAGATTCCAAGAAAATCAGAAGGAATTAGACTTTTAGGCAGTCAAAACAATTTTCAAATATCTTCAAGGAACACAAAACTTTGGTTTATGGTATCCTAGAGATAAAAATCTTACACTTCATGCATATACAGATGCAGATTGGGCAGGAAGTGTTGATGACAGAAAAAGCACTAGTGGTGGTCCATTCTATATGGGTTCCACGTTGGTGTCTTAGTTCAACAAGAAACAAAGTTCAATTTCATTATCTACAGTTGAAGCAGAATACATAGCTGCTGCATCTTGCTTCACACAACTACCTTGGATGATGCAAACCTTGCAAGACATTCATATCACATGTACTCCACCCATCTCCATTATATGTGATAATACATGTGCTACCAGTATTTCAAAGAATCCAGTCATGCACTCCAAGACCAAGCACATACCCATCAAATATCATTTCCTACATGAACAAGTGCTTGAAGAAAATGTTCAACTGGAGTATGTTCCCTCCAAAGAACATGTTGCTAATATATTCACTAAACCACTGCCCAAAGAGACATTTCAATATCTCATACAAAAGCTGGGAGTAGTTGCTTCATCATATTGATGTTAGATTCTATTTTTTCAGAGAAAGGTTGTTATACGCAAGTTTCATGAAGTGTAGTCGTGTACATATGCAGGTTTCTATGGGCATAGTCATGTATATGTTGGTTTAAAGAAAGGAAATGGGTGAGACTCGGAAAAAAGAGGGGTTTACTATGGTTCTGCCAATTATCTGGTCTGGTTGATGATGGTTACAACCTGCTGATAACATGTGCAAATATATTGTTCGTCATAAAGTTGTTGATAACTTGAAGTATATCTAATTGATGATGATGCTTTGATATCTCTTACTAACATATGCAATGATCAAATATGATAGTGAACAGGTGGAACAGGTTCAGGGGGAGAACATGGTATGCTTCTAATAAAGAATTGTTGGCATTATGTCTAGAATTCTTTGGTGCCTAATCAATGATGATGAGCTCTTACTTTATGATGATAGGTTGATACTCACATATGTTGATTATCATGGTTGATGATGTGGGATGTTCCCTAGTGATGATATAATGAAGGTTCTTGTGGAAAGATCATGTAGTTCTTGATAATGATCTCTATGGTGTTTTCACATACATATGATATGATGTGCATGATTTTTTGCTACCCCTTCGAGATATGACATATGTTTAGTTGATTCATGGAAGGTTATGATAATGGAATGAAGCAAGTTGATCTTGATGAGATCAAGAGGATGAATTGATATATGCCGACATACTTTGACACACGTTGATGATATTTTTGGAACTAATGATGGACATATAAAGGTTGTTGGTCTAGATGTTGTTGACATATGTTGCTGATGATACATAACATATGATAGTTGCTTATGACTATCATGGTTTAGGATATTTGGTCTCTGTTATATATGCCATGCATATCATTTAATGTAGAGGTCATGAAAACACATAATTAGTAACCCCACTATGCATGGGATGGATTATGTAATGTTTCTTGTGTTTGTCATGTATAAGCAATTGGTATATCCCCACTTGGTTGGGTGGATGAGTCAAATTTGGTATATCCCTGCTTGGTTGGGAGATGGATGTATGTATGAGTCATTGGTGATAGGAAGGTCATTACTATAGAGTCAAGTTGTTCTTTTAGAAAATATTTTTGTAGACTTTTCTTGCGCTCAGGGGGATCATGGACTCGATCATGGGAGCTCAATCAATACACTTCAACATATTAGAGCATTCAGCATATATGCACAGGGAGCATGACCCTTTGCCATTGATGTCAAAAGGGGAGAGAGTGACTTGCTGTGGTTGTTTCCATCAAGTCCAAAGGGGGATATTGTTGGCATTATGATACAGGTGTTGTCCTTGATGGCAACTCACTCAGATGAAAGATCACAGTATAGAAGGTAAACCACAAAGAATTACAGTTTAGTCTCCATAGAATGAAGAAAGAGAGGAATACACAGGTTCACCATTGACCAAGTTGCGTATACATATAGGTTCAATGTTTACAAGTCGCATATATGTACACATGCACTTTCATAGTATGAAATGCATGTATGCCATGGAAAACTAAGTTTTTGGTCTGAAGTATTTGGTCCATGGTATTTTGATCCATGGTATTGGTCCAAAGTATTGACCCTAGGTATTTGGTCCAAGATGTTGGTCCTAAGTGGTTTTGGTCCATGGTATTGAGAAAGGCCTAAAACTATAAAAGGAGAGGAAGAGAATTAGGCCAAGGTTTTCAAGTATCGAATATCTGATGAAGTATGGTATCTAGCATGCAGGTTATTGGTTATGGCGCATTATTGGATCTAAACCAGGGATGAACCTTAATGTATGATGAGGGATTAGATATAATGATTGATCAGGATCTTAACGTGTAATATGAACTATCATTATGTGCTTTTGCTCATGTATATTCTAGATCTGAATATTGATGCATATATTATTCTATAAATGATATGATCTGGGTATAACTAAAGTCTCGAGTAGCTGTATAATTCTAAATGAATATTTGTAGATGTATTAACTGGTTGGCTTTGAGAAAAGCACATATACACATATGTTCGACACATGAAAGTAGCATATACCTTATAAAATATGTCTTAATTTCTTCTATTTGTTGTTACAGAGTTATGGGTTTTGGTTTGGGCTCTAGTTACTATATTCTAGCGATTGTATTTTATATGATTAAATTGATGGGTTGTCAAAGTGATTGATTGATTCGGTTGTGGTTTCTTCAAAAAGTGATTGGTTTACGCAGATGTATTTACTGATTGAATTACAGCTTTAATGTTGTTGATGGATCCAGTCTAAAAATTTATGAAACATGGTCCTTGGAGGAAGAGAGAAGGGCATAGCCTTCTATATGTCATCACCTATGTACCAAAAAGCATATTGGCTAGTACAAGAGCTAGGGGGTTGTAGCTCCCTTCTAGTAGTAGCTAAAAATGAGAGAAGGTTGTAGCCTTCTGCAGGTAGAATCCTGCATACTGGTATAAGTTTGCGCCAGTACCAAATTGTAAATAGATTTTTCTTATTATTAAAAGAAGACAGAGACAACAACAACAGGTGGTTTTTACCCACATTGGGTTTCCACCTTATATCTTGGTGTTCATGTGTGATGCTTATGTGTAATGCTTTATTTTGCTTTTACTGCACTGTCTAATTAATATCCGACATACTTGTTAAAGTTCAATGCATGGGATCAATGAGCCATCACACTCACAAACATCCACACAAGTCATCATTTCATAACAGCCACTTTCCATATAATAGGGACAAATGTACATGGTCACCTCATGAATGTATACTTCCCCCAGGAAGTAGTAAATAATTTAACAATACTAAATGCACTAACATTGCTAAACTCCACCAGAACACATTCGATGTGGATAGCAAGAGGTGACTTCAATATGATTACAAAATTGGAAGACAAAAGAGGAGGCAGAAACAAATTGGACAGTGATAGTACCCATCTAAAGAATTTCATACAAAGCAATTGGCTTATTTACATGCCATTCAACAATGGCATTCACACTTGGAATAACAGAAGATCTGGCACCGCAAATCGCCTCCCAACTTGATAGTTTTCTACTTTCAAACAATGCCATACATCTTGGAGGCGATCTTTCATCCTTGATCTTAGATTTTGCTTGATCAGGTCACTGATCCATTTTTCTTCATTGGCAAAGACATGGGAACATCACTCGAACATCCTTCCACTTTGAAGCCTTTTAGCTGACACATCCTAACTTCAAAAATCTGGTCCAATTAGCATGGAAAAGATTTAGTCCTCCAGAAGGATAAAAAATGTTTCAATTCCAACAAAAACTCAAAAACCTCAAAAATAAGCAATGGAACCAACTAACCTTTGGAAATATCGTTCGGCTTGAAAATGCTTTATCTCAGGAAATGCAAAGCGTTCAGGAGATCTGATAGCACTTGTTGTAGCTCTGATACCACTTGTTGTAGCTCTGATACCAATTGTTATAGATCTGATCCAAAAATATAAGATAATAGAAATAAACCCAAGTAATAAGATAGAAATGCTTCTTTATTATCAAAACCCTTAAGGTAGGGCAACACCATACATTCACTCCTTAAGGAAGGAGAATAATCCACCAGCCATATGCTTGTTCATACAAGAATACTTCTCTTCATATCTCTCCATGTGGAGTCTCTAGCCTCTATATATAGGCCTCATACATACAATACCATGCATCGTTACCATGGTTTCCTCATACCATCAACTAATACCATGGGCCCCTTACATTATTATTAACTACTTGTGGTCCCTTACATGACATGGGTTAACCACCTTATTTATTACTATGGCCCATCCCATTATTACATTATTACCTTGGTACCTCCCTCGGTACCCCATATTGCCCCCCCTAGGTATATAACATTCCACCCCCCTTAGCATGTTTCGTCCCCGAAACATGGAAATAACACAAATAATAAGATCTACTCAAAAGAGTAGTCCACTGATACCATGCACGTGCATCTAGCCATCCAAGAGAAAGGTGAACCCTCGATCTTGCTGGTGCCTCGCTCGCTTGAGATGGAAGTTGACCGTGGCCGCTCTTCTGTGTTGATGTGTAGTAGGTGGATTGTCTCTCCTTTGTATCCGTCTTGTGGGGGTTGTTGTCCTCGTGACTAACTGGTTGCCATCTTGATGGTTGTCTTGCGGGGTGATGTGGGTGATGATATGTTGAAGTTTTAACCCACGATGTCTTCTGCTTGACTTCACCCTGCTGTGGTGCCTGTTGTGGTGTATTCTTTTTCAATATGACTTCAACCACTGAGCCTTCCTCTGATGTATCATCACCTGTAGTCTTATCTTCTGCAGCCTCTGTTTGTGTTTGGTTGTCGATCATCAAAGGCTCATCATCTGATATATCAGTCACTTGAACATCTTCTGCTTCAGCCTCCATGTGCTCTACCTGTTTATGGATGGAAATATCCTGTAGTGTAATTTTCTTCTTTTTATACCAGAGCTTCAGGAATTTCTTTTGTACATTAATATTGATAGTACCTATTGATTCCATCCAAGGGTATCCCAAAACAACATCTATGTTATCCATATCTGAAGCATAAAAATCACTATGCAACACATACTTATCCATTGAAATCTTCAAATCCTTGTACATTTGAACATTCTCATCATTAACTTGTATATTTTCAATTTGTTTCGCTGGGACTTGCAATTTTTTTGCCAAGTTAACACTGATAAAATTATGCTTGCAACTAGGATTTATAGACACAACGATCTTCTTCTTCTGAATCAACCCATGAACCTCCAATAAGGATATACCAGTAGGAAATAGACCCACATGTGTCTCCTTATCTTGTTTTCTGGCATGAGACCATCTGTCTAAAAATAATTTTTCAAATTCTTCATCTGAAAGTTTGGTCAACTGCTTGCGGTCAAGTGAGAACCACCATTTGGCAGCCTCATCTTTTAAATTAAGCCACACTGCAACCCTCCAATTTGTCCCGTATATAAGCTTTAGTCCCTTTATGAATTCTTCAATAGTCATACCATTATCATTCCCTGTAAAAAATGTCTCGCTAGAATCCATGAATGGTTTGGAAAAAAATTCACTTACTTGACGAAAATTTGAAAATGTCACAGTTTCGTCAATATTGCTCAGAATCTATATTATAACCTGTTTTTGGAAATGGAACAACCATTCTGCATCTACCCATGTGATAGAAATTCTGATTCCGACACTGGAATTTCAGATCTGCGCTACTACTCTTCCGTCGTCACCCAAAATTTCTGAAAAAAGAGTTGATTTTAAATCAGCGATATCTCCCTCATCCGGATTCCGATTCAACTGAATTTTTTTACCTAGGGGGGGTAATATGGGGTACCGAGGGAGGTACCCAAGGTAATAATGTAATAATGGGATGGGCCATAGTAATAAATAAGGTGGTTAACCCATGTCATGTAAGGGACCACAAGTAGTTAATAATAATGTAAGGGGCCCATGGTATTAGTTGATGGTATGAGGAAACCATGGTAATGATGCATGGTATTGTATGTATGAGGCCTATATAGAGGCTAGAGACTCCACATGGAGAGGACATGAAGAGAAATATTCTTGTATGAACAGGCATATGGCTTGTGGAGTGTTCTCCTTCCTTAAGGAGTGATTGTATGGTGTTGCCCTACCTTAAGGGTTTGATCAATAAAGAAGCATTCTATCTATTTCTATATTGTTATTTATATTATCATAATATCATTTTGGGTTAGAGCTACAACAAGTGGTATCAGAGCTATCTCCGGATGAAGGAGATATCACTGATTTAAAAATCAGTAGGGTTGCAGATAATTTTTCAGGGCAGCGATTTTGCGGCGCAGATCTAGAAGTCCTGGTGCCATATCTGCAAGATCTAATTGTATATCTGGAATCTTTATGAAAAAACACATGATTTAAAAAAAAAAAATCAGTCGAATCGGAGTCCGTATGAGGGAGATATCGCTGATTTAAAATCCGCTCTTTTTGCAGAAATTTTGGGTGACGCCGGGAGAGTAGCAGCGCAGATCTGAAATTTCAAGTGTCTGGATCAAGATTTTTACCACATGGGCAGATGCAGAGTGGTTGTTCCATTTCTAAAAACAGGTTATAATAGCGATTCTGAGCAATATTGACGGATCTATGACCATTTCATTTTTTCACCAATATTTTTGTGATGGCGGGCCTAGATCAGAATTCGTGGGAGTTGTATAAATTTGACGGTTCTCACCCGTCCACATGGCTAGCACAAATGGAACAGTATTTCAAATTGAATCGTCTCCAAGATGATTGGACTAAGCTGAGAGTGGGGACCATGTACTTGGACAATGAACGATGGCAATGGGCGGAATGGCATCAACGTCGCAATGGACCTTTCTTGAGTTGGGCTCAATTTGCCAAAGCTCTTATAGAGCGCTTTGACCGTAAATCAAATCTTGTGGATAAGCACACACAGACAGACACACAGCCTAGCAAAGTTGTTATTTTTATAGGAAAGAAGGAAACCAAGGAACTAAAAGGGTTATTTTTGGCTGGTATCTCGGTATTGCAGGTTCATGGATTGATTCAGAAGGAGAAAATCATTTGTCTATCAATCCGAGTTGCAAACAAAATCTTATAAATGTCAACTTGGCAAAGAAATTACAAGTCCCAGCAAAATAAATTGAACATACACAGGTTGATAATGAGGATGTTCAAGTGTACAAGGATTTGAAGATTTCTATGGATAAATATGTGTTTCATGGTGATTTTTATGCTTCAGATATGGATAACATGGATGTTGTTTTGGGATAACCTTGGATGGACTTAGTGGGTACTATAAATATAAGTGCAGAAGAATTCCTGAAGCTCTGGTATAAAAAGAAGAAATTAATTACGGATATTCATTAATAAGCCAGTAGAGTCCAAGGAGTTGAAGCAGAAGATGTTACAAGGGACTGACATATCAGATGACCGAGCAGTTGATGGTCGATAGTCAAACACAAACAGAGGCTGCAGCGAAAAGGTACAGGTGCTGACACATCTGATGAGGGTAGTGGCTGAAGTTAGATTGAAAAAGAAGCACCACAACAGGCCCTACAGACAGGGTGAAGTCAAGAAAAAGCTATCGTGGGTTAAAACTTCAACATATCATCACCCACATCACCCCGCAAGACAACCGTCAAGATGGCAACCAAAGAGTCACATGACGGATACAAAGGAGAGACGATCCACCTGCTACACCTCAACACAGAAGAGCTTCCACGGTCAACTTCCATCTCAAGCGAGCGAGGCACCAGCGAGATCGAGGGTTCACCTTTCTCTTGGATGGCTAGATGCACGTGCTTGGTATCAGTGGACTACTCTTTTGAGTAGATCTTATTATTTGTGTTCTTCTCATGTTTCGGGGACGAAGCATGCTAAGGGGGGTGGAATGTTATATACCTAGGGGGGTAATATGGGGTACCAAGGGAGGTACCCAAGGTAATAATGTAATAATGGGATGGGCCATAGTAACAAATAAGGTGGTTAACCCATGTCATGTAAGGGACCACAAGTAGTTAATAATAAAGTAAGAGGCCCATGGTATTAGTTGATGGTATGAGGAAATCATGGTAATGATACATGGTATTGTATGTATGAGGCCTATATAGAGGCTAGAGACTCCACATGGAGAGGACATGAAGAGAAATATTCTTTTATGAACAGGCATATGGCTTGTGGAGTGTTCTCCTTCCTTAAGGAGTGATTGTATGGTGTTGCCCTACCTTAAGGGTTTGATCAATAAAGAAGCATTCTATCTATTTCTATCTTGTTATTTCTATTATCATAATATCTTTGGGTTAGATCTACAACAGAGACCGTGTAGGTCATGAAGCCTAAGCATAACACCATGATGGAGGTTAGAGAATTGGAGCCACGAAAGTGGTTACGCGGAGTGGAAAAGGTAGGGTTATTAAACTTGCTCTAGGTGTTGCATTTCCACCGCGCCCTAGTGACGACCCTCGTCATCATGCAGTTGCTTCACCTGGTGTATGGTGGGTGTGTATGGTTGGAGGAGCCCATCCCCATCACGGACCACTTAATCCATCGCATTACCCGACTCCCATGCAAAGGAGAGGACCCTGTAGAAATCTCATAGGGGAAGAGCAATGATTTGGTCATCGCGGAGGCCATGAAGAAGAAGTACAAGCTCGAAAAGAAGAAAAGGGGCTACGAGATCTCCAGTATCAACAACAAAGTAGTTAGAGTGGCGATTCACATACTGGTGGGTAAGGTCATGCGGAAATGCCGCGCGGACGAGGTACCCGCCCCGGTGGTGGCACTTATTGAGTAGTGTGCAGAAAGGGTCCAGTTTAACTGGTTTGAGTTCTTATGCAAAGTGTTCGTGGAGAATTTCCACGAGGTACAAGAACAGGGAAAAAATTTCCACTATGCATGGATTCTGTTATCACCCTAATTTTTTTTTTAAACTTTGGAAAGTTTGCCTTGTCTTTAGTCATGGTCTTATAATAAGTTTTGAGTCATTACATGCTTAAATGGATAAGTGATAGGATTAGAGTCTCAATAGTGTCATTCTCATTTCCAAACCCTTCTTCTAGTCATGGTGTTAAAGCGTCTCTAGGTCATTTCATGCTTAAAGGGTTAGGTCATAGGGTTACAAGTCTTTAAGGTTGTTAGGACCCCATATTGTCTCTTTGACCTTATATTTTGTTATATTATCACCCTTTTCAACCCATATTTGAAAGTCCTTGCTAGTGTTTTGACTCAATCATTCTAAAGGTATGCAGTGACTCTTCTCATCGCTATATGTTTAATTATTTAACATATAATCATGTTATCTTCATAATTGATCTTTGAAATTGACTGAATTGCTGAACAATTAAAGAATGATGTGCAGAACGCATTGTTGAAACGGTCTAAAGCTGGCAGGACTATCTTTTGCAGTTGCTGAAACAGCAAGCACAACACGCAAATCTCGAAGCTGAGACAGTTGAGATTTGCGTACCAGATTTGACAACAACAGAGGAACCTGATCGATCACCGAAGAAGCTGTTACATTGGTTGTAACATTCATAATCTAAATTACAGTAACAACATTCTGTTGACGGGAAACCGATTTCCCTATTTTTGTATAATGGGTTGAAATAGAATCTATAATGTAAATCTTTTGTAATAGATGTCTCCTCTATAAAGAGGAGACATCTACATTAGAAGGGAAAATGAACAAGTTGTAACACAAGGTTGTAATTGAAGGAACGAGACTGAATCTTTTCTGTAATATGGTACATTGATGAATGAATAGAGTTTTGTTATGAGTATCTCATCTTAGTTTTTGTTTCCTGGGGAATATTGTGAGAAGGAAAAGGCCCACCTTCATCACAAGATTCACCCATTATCTTTCTGTCATGTGTTAAGTGTGATTTCTGTTCATACCTTGTTAACAAGTATTGTTTTTGGATGTTATTTTACTTTTGCTGAAACTCTGTTTCTCTCTTAATCGATTGATGTTATTTCATGAGTGTCTCACCAGTGATTAGGTTTACAAAGTAAATTGGTGAACTGGATAACAGAGGCAGGTGCTGAAGGTTCCTACTCTGGGGATAGGGTCCTGATCCTTTGTTACGGAATAGCCATTGTTTTCTTTTGCAGATTTATTCTTTCTGATTAATTATTCATCTCTTATTAGATATCTGCAATAGAGTATAGTGCTGTAACACAAAGTGAAGATTTAACAGGGTGTGATTTATTTATACTACAACTTTTTTTCCTTTTTTTTTGAGACATATAGGATACCTATGTGGAGGTTTTCAACCTTCACGCATGCCCTAGGTTCCTCAGATAAGGTTTTCACCTACGGATCTTTATTTTTTTTCCTTCTCTTGTTTTTGCTCCTAAGCTACCTCAAAGAGGTTTTCAACCTTGGAGTTGGCCTTAGATGCCTCATAGAGGTTTTCATACATCCCTTTTTATTTTTATTTTTAAATTTCTAGGAATGTTATGGACTGGAAGCTATGAAACTCCCAATCACATTTAATTCTCTGCTAACCGATTTGATAAATTCTTCCCCGACAACGATGCCAAAAAGTGGTGAGCCCTAATATTGCACCAAGAATGTTGCAACTCCCAAGGGCTCCTTACCTCAAATTATCAAACTGGGGTTCATACAAACTTATAGGTGATAGTGCTATATGCATAGTACATTGGATTCTATTCATGCCACCCTCAGTCTTGACATTAGATCAAAGTGCTCAAAGACCATTCCTCCAACTGAACTATAGTGAAAACTTACTAATGAAAGTATGATTGTAAACAAATTCTAGCTATGAAAGTGGAAATTCCATTTGCTCAACTTGTAGATGCTAATTAATCATTTCATGAAAGGAAAAGAGTTATTATACTTGCAGAAAGAAAGCTACTATATCTTGCATAATTTATCAAACAAGCAACATAATTGCATGTATCATCTACCTATTTCACACTTGCTTGAAATTCAAAAACCTAACTTGCATCATACTTTTGATTGAAAAACACTAATTCTAATTTGTTTTGCACTGAGGAAAAGGAATGGTTGGATTGGGGGATCAAAATTGGTGAAGAAAAGTGGTGCTACAAGCCTGCTATAGGAGGTCATGTATTGCCACAAGAGGGCTTGTAATGCTACAAAAGGGGTTCTAAGAGGATTTTTAGGGTGAAAATGATGTCTTGAGGGCATGAAGAGGTGGATGGAGGTTAGAGAAAGATAAGGAAGGTTGGGTTGAGCCCCCTAACTAAGCCTAGGACCTCTTAGAGATTTGTCTTGCTTTAGGATGACTGCTCACAGTGTCCTAAGTTTACTAGGAAAAATGAATGCGGAAATAGAGTTTTGGGACATAATTGAGCGATGGAGAAAGAATATGGAGGAGTCCAAGATGGAGGTGGAAGAGGTGCCCTCCCCTATAGATCAACACAATCCTAAAACCAACCACATGCATACATCCATTGGTCATTAACAAAGTGATATAAACTATGATGGAAAAGATGAGTTTAATTTAAATAACATCTATTTTATGCCATAATAATACTCTAATCACTAAACTGACTTATAAGCTACATAAAGAATATGTGAAGAAGAAAAACTAGAATTCATCTATTTCCAAGAAATCATAAACACAATATATTTGGACTGATATTGTGAATCCTTCCAACCATTCTCCCACAAGATAGGTGATGTAGAAGCTTGCAACCACGTGTTTTTATAGCTTATCCTCTATTGAAACGAAAGAAAACTATGAAAGCCTTGGAATCAAGAACAAAACAAAAGTACAAAAGAGGGACCAAAACCTCTGGGTTGGGCCGAAACCCAAGGGTCTTAGCACTTTGAAACTAACTCAAATGCAACTTAATAACTAACTTCTCATTATCAGAAAGTAAGAGTCTCATACATCACATAAATGTTCAAAATGACAATGTCAAGCTCTGAGCTCAATAGCTACACCTGATTGAATAAAAAATTGAAATCCTAATGAGATTTTTATCTTGTTTATTTATATAGAAATGGTATATGATAGCATCTCCCTTGAAAATAGGAGTGATTCCCTCCTTGATCTCGGAAATGGTTGATTTGGTCCCTCTTGAGCTTCACTTGTACTAGGAGTTACTCGGTTGCCAATGAATTTGAACCGGTGAGAGAGGATGATGTGATCCCAAGCCGAGTTAGGGAGTTAAGGAGGTGGAAAAACCCCCTATATTCTCTCTTGGTTGTCTCCATCAATCCCCTGCATAGTAATTGCATAAAAAATGCTTCTTTTTCCTACAGCTAAACCAAATTAGGCCACATACTATGACAAACATATTTTACTCTTCTTACTAAGCATAATATAAGCAAAAATGTGAATTAATGTAAGAAAATGATAGTTTTAAGGGTGGAGGATGGCATCATGATCTTCAAAATATACTTATTGATGGGACTCACTAGTCGGCGCATTAGGGGAAGGGGGCGAGGCATTTAGCCCCAGCCCCAAGCCATATGTATTAAATGTGACCACTAACGTGTGTGAAGGGGAGTTGGGCGGAGTCGTTAGCTCTAGCCCTAGGCATATAGGAGCCCACATAACCAAGCAGAGGAGGCACAATGGAGGGTGTGGGTAGATAAATCCTAACCCCAGTTCTTCACGACAGTTGTGACCACAAGCAAGGACTAAGCCGACGAGAGCATGCGGTTAGCCTTGACCCCTGGCCATATTGTGTCATGAGACAAAAACATACTAAAGTGGGAGCTAAGCTGGTGGGGATGGTTGGTTATCCCTGACCCATGGCCGTATGGTCTTTAAAATGAGCCAGTTCTTGTGCTAAGGGTTATTGGTGCCTTTAACTATGCAACAATTTGCGCCATTTTTGGTAGGAATCCCGCTGGCACCAAGTGAAATTGTCACTCAGCGGTTCGAAGAAAGGTGGAATTTGTAGAATGGACAACCAAAATTTCATAATTTTAGGACATATAACAAAGCTTGGTTCCAAGAAGAATATCTTGCTTAGTTTTTACCCTTTTTGACCTTAAGGAGAGCCTAGATAGGGGTTTTTTAGTATTTTAAACTCAATGAAAGCATCTGATTTCTGATTTGAGCACTATATGATGGAATTTTTGCTGATTCATGTCCTTTAGTGATGTAGACATAAAAAAAATTGAGTCCATATATAGACCTTGTTGAGCATGGAGAGAGCCTAGACAGGGGATTTCCAGCCTTTGGAATGCATCTACAGCAGTTGTTACTTCAATAGAGCATATATTTTCAAACTTTTATCATTGTGCTTATGGGAAATGATATTTTCAACTCTTTATTGTGAAGTATTTGTATTTTGTATGCTTTTTTATCTCTGCTTGAGTAGAAGGACCTATTGAGAGAGAGCCCTTTTCTTTTACACCATCATGACTTGCTATAGGGAGTCATATTTTTTAGTGAGAATTCTTTGTAGGAGAACATTTATTTTTAGGAGAAATATTGCCACTCTAGAGTCAAATATGTGCATTGTATTCTTTTGCTATTGAGATAAAAAAAGCGACCTAACATTGGAGCAGGACCTGGAGACGTAGCCCAGGAGGGTTGAACTTCATTATCACTTGCTTGTTTCTTCTTTGCATGTTTAGCATATTGAGTTACATAGGAATTTGTTCACTCTTAAGTTGATGTGAAAATTTAACCACTTATCTTTTAAGAGATTGCAAAAACTAATTTTACTTTTAAATACCCAAGTTTATCACACTTGCAAAGTGTGAAAGGACGATCAAAGTTTTATTTTCATATCACTAATTTAGAGAAGTCCTTCAAATCTCATACTTCAAATCCCAAATGAATTTATTTGGGTTAAGAAATGAAACTATCCAAACAAGTAATAAAATTATATGTTAATTAAGAAGGCTCTCAAAAGTCTAATTATGTTCCCCAAAATATCTTACAAATCCGAGTTCATTAGTGAAATTTTGAACAAATTATTTTAGATGTGTTGTGAAAAATTCAATGACTTGTTCATCATTATAAGCCTAAC
>APFE030621420.1:277808-290302 GCA_000404065.3 Pinus taeda
GTAAAAGAGAATAAAATGGAGGGTCCACTTTCAAGCTCTTTTTTGACCCTATAAAAGCGAAAATATAGCTGAGCCCTTGTCGTTTCGAACTCGTTAAAGGATGTGAAATGTAGTGTGCCCAGTATAATTTTACCCCTTTTTGAGGTTGGGATGCACTATTTACAAGAAAGGTACTCCTTGACTGTAGAGGTTCTCCAAGATCAAGGAATGGGGAGTACAAGGACAGTGACAAAATGTTGTGTAACATACATTGAGAAGTATTGGAAGATGCATCCACATATTCATCCAAAGAAGAAAAAACAAGTCATGAAATCAACTGAGAAAGAGAAGGTAGATGAACGTGCGAGACATCCTATAACCATCCATGAAGCAGCTCCAGAAGAAAGTGAAATGCAAAAAGAAAACTCCCTAACCTAGTTGGGTAATAAATGGTTGGACTATTTGTCTAGGAAATACTGCATTTTTTTTACATGCCACATGTTGCATATACCCACAACTGGGTACTTTGTAAAAGCAATGTTATGAATAAATTACTTATATGCAATAGTCTTTTCTTTGGCACATTATGTTATTATGGCTTGTTGTTGAGTCAATTTGTATGGGAATTTGTTGACGGTGTTGGACCTGCCAACATTCAGGGGATCATCCCGGTATGAAGTCCCAACTATACCTCACACCATTTGGTGTGGGATTCCCATCGGGTATGATGGCCCGGTTTCCATTGTCTTAAGGATTTGCCTCAACTCTTTCTTGTCAGCACAGGAGAGTGGTCTGCTTTGCCTTTGAGAAGTGAGGTTCGCATGCCTAGTGATTGTTAGTGTACTTGTGTCAATGGTTCTTTCACTGTAAAGGGAGAGGGTGAGAGTGAGTCCCAAGTTGGTTGGGATGAAGTCCCAAGTCGGCTAGGAACACATAACACAATAGGATGTGCACAGCTTCTGGAGCAGCGGTCCACGCGGATGCGACAGTGACAATACACAAGGTAAGATAACACGTACATCACTCAATGGATGAGTAGGAACGAGTGCAATGGTTGTTACAGATATCTTTATGTGAAAGGTTTTTCTGATGTCTAGGGAGGTAGCCACCACGGGCGAGACAACATTAACATCATATACAACACATTTCCATTAATAGATTATGTATTACAATAAGTGAAATAGTTCAAGTGTTCAACATAGGTTAAAGAAGCATGCATTACAAGTGTTCAATATTAGTCTTACAACAATTATAATGCATGTGTGAAAATGTGTTGGCTTGTTAGCGGGCTTTTGAATTAAGCAGAAGTTCCAAGACACATCGTTACACCATACATCACTAACCCTAAGTGTGGGTCATTGGAACCAGTACTTATACCTCAAAGAAAATATTACAGACTCTCTTGGCTATGTGGCAGGAGATGAGGTGAAAAATTCCTTTGCATGTACAAATGAGGGGGTATTTATAACCAAGGGTGAAATTGACCCTTGTGGTTGTTCAACTAGCCTCATGACGGTTTGAATTCCATGACTTTTTGACTTTACATGACTCTTTGTACAACAAGTGGGTCCCTTGGACTTCCAAGTTACATTACAATGATTTGAAAACATGGCCAGCAGTGGAGATGTGGACAACAGGACTCATGACATGACTCGACATGACAGCAGTACTGGTACATTCGTGTTGTTGCTGGAGTGTATGTCGAGCTGCAGTGTTGCTAGGTGATGGATGTATTCATGGTGTATCACATCTTCACCTCTGTATGGCAAAGTACACATAGTCTTCAATGGTCGTTGGTTCACTTGATGTTACTTTGGCACATTTCTCCTTATTTGTTTGTTGGAAGGCTTGACAGGATCATTTGTTCGCGAAAGGTGCATATTTGTCTGTTTGTCCATTCGTGAGAACATCTTGCATGTTTGCTTATCCTTTCGTCCGCAAACACATCTTTGCATGATCATTTGTTTTTGAGCACATCTCTTTGCATGCATCATGTGTTTGTCTGTTGGTGAACCTATCCTTCTGCATGTGCTCCCCTTGTTCATACCATTCGTTGTCGCACCATGTTTGTTAGTGTACATGTTCCTATAGTCACTCATGACGAGACAACATCAAATCTAAAAACCTCATAGTCTACCATGACACATGATCATTTCAGATGCAAGTGACTGAGAGAGGTAGCAAGGTTGCGAGGCGAGATGATGGCTACAGACATGGCTGATGAAAACTATGTAAGATTCACTCAGTGATGAAGATGGGAAATCCAAGTCGAAAGTGATTGTCCGCTAGGTCTGGCTCAGTTGGAAGGCAAAATTGAGCAAATTTTGGGAGGGACAACCTAGGCTACAAGAAGGTAAGGTAGGCAGAATCTGCATAGTTTCTAGAATGAGTGGGAAGCAGTGGTTGGAAGGAAAAAACTACGCAATTTTCTGGAGGAACGGATCGGGCTACAAGGAGGATCAACAGGAAAAAATTGCGTAGTTTTTCGGAGGAACTAGCCAGGAGCTTGCCAATCAAAACTATGCAATTCCTAGAGGGAACTGGCAGTTGGTTGTTGGGTCACTTCCAGTAGAAACTGCACAATTCCCAAGGGGAATAGGCAGTCAGCTGTTTAGAGCTTGGTAGTAGAAACTGTGCAATTTCTGGAGGGAACTCGCACTCTACTGATAGGAGTTGTTGGCGAGGGAAACTGCATTGCAGCTGACAGGCCGGCCTACTGATCATCTATGCACAATTTCTGATTTGAGCGGACTATTGGGCAGAAGAAGGCCTGCTCGTGAAAACTGCACAATTTCCTGGATGAGCAACCGGTCGACTGTCGGGAGGACTGACTGGGAAAACTATGCAATTTATGAGGGAGATAGGGACGGGAACTTAGTGTATGTCTGAACTGCCTGCACAATTTCCTTAGTCAACTGAGCAGGCAAGGTCAGCAGCCTCTGAACAATTATTGAGAGGAGTTAGTCGTGGGGTGGCTACCAAGTCCAACTCTTTGGGTGGCCAACATGAAGGTTGATTGAATCGCTTGTAGGTAATGCAACTTGAAAAGACTTGCTTGGTGCTTCTGCATTGTTCTGAACAACAATCAATCGAGTCGATCGCGAGGTGATGGTCGGGCTATCAAAGGGGAGTTTGGTAGTCAAAACTTTCAGAAAAATGACTAAGTGTGTGAATGAGTGAAAGATGCATTATGATCATGCAAACACACACTCACATGACTCGAGGACGAGATGACTCAAACCATCCATACACACATGTTCAGCATGACTGACCGACAGTGCAAGCAACAAGAGCAACACTTTTGATTGATCGTTGATCGACTGTGATGACGCTTGCGTGACAGTGAATGTGACTCTGTGTGTGAGTGCGACAGATTCTTTCATAGTGAACACAACAAGTGCACACGAAATGAATACTTTGACCATAACTAGAACATGGTCGCGAGCATGACTTAGATACCAACATACAAAAATTGGGTGAAACGAACAAGCAAGGCAGATGCAAAAACCCCCATGGGCTCATGGAGTGAGGTGTGCAGTCATCAAGTGAAACTCTCAAAGGACGCTTCGAAATTAGGTGCTGGACAAAATTTTGGAGGGTCGTTGCAGCCTCTACAACACTTAGTGACACACTGGTAGAACTCCAGCTTCTCTATTTTGGTTCATTGCTATAATAGGGCCTTGGTATTTCGAGGTGTATTAAATCTTTTTATAGGTTACTTCAGCTTCCCCACTTACCCTATGGACATACATGGTTCACCCTTAGCCAACTCAGTCAAACACAACCAAAATTCCAGCTTAATCACTTTGTTTCAAATCTAGGAAGGGTAGATTAGCTCGTGAGTTGAAGATTTTCATAGTATAAGTTTTCATCTCTGGTGTTGCTCCACTGCCAGTAGGCCTGGATAGTACCGTGGCAGAGTCACACAGGAACACACACATTGTTCCACTGCCAGCGAGCCTAGTCAGTATCCCAGTGGAGTTGCATGCTTCACCTCTCTACGCAGGAAGCCTTTCTCTTCTTTTTCCTTTCTATTTTCAAGAGGACTATGCGTAGGCATTTATTTATTTTTGGGGTGAAAGAGGGATCTCGACTTATTAAGAGCATAAGAGGTTGTTCCTTCATAGAAGCATGTAAGACCTCTTGCATAGGTTTTCTTGTTTATATTTTCCCCTTCTCTGTTTCTACTATTTGGATGAGCTTGAACACATAGAGAAGGAGGCTGAGTATAGGCATGGGACTTCCTAGTGTGGACACAGTTTCATGGATAGACCAAAACTTCCCTTGCAAACGGTTCATATTTTTCATCAAGGCTTCATCGACCAAAGGTCATAACCATGCATAGAGAAGATAGACACAAGATTGGCCAAGTGCTGCAGTGTCACAAGTCTCTTCAAATTTTAGCCACATACTCTATTCAAAAACTAGAACGTAGTAGTTGGCAACAGTTATTTCCTGAAACAAAAATAGTAATATACCAAGCAAACAAAACAAGCGTACACAAAAATAATAAGCAGAATCAAAAAAAGTAAAAACAAAGTTAATAAGAAAAGAAAACAAGATGAAAACAACAAGCAACAAGCAGACTATGTACATGGCACAGGCGGGGCCCGACCTACTAAAGGTAATGCTTGAGATCTTGGCTGTTGATAGGAAGGTTGTCAATCCTCCCATCAATTTATTGCAAATGATATGTTTTTGGGCCAAGCTTCTCATGGACAAGTGTAATTCCACCGGGCTCTGCTACCGAAACCTAGTGGCATTCGAAAAGACCTTTAAGTGAAGACAACACCACTGCTTCAGGTACTGCGTGCAACATAGGCTCGGATGATGGCATGGGGTAGTTGTTTTTATTCTGGGAACGATTCAAGTTTCTAAAATCAACGTGTAAGCGGATTTTCCTGGATTTCCTATGTATGAAATTTAAACTAGAAAACCAAGTATAATGACGAACTTTGCAAGTAATCCAACCATCCAAAATGTTAATCAATATCTTTTGTAGAAGGAATGCAAATAACATATGTGTTTTACCTGGTCCTTGATGTGATGACATGTCTCCTCTTTTACCTGGAATCCCATGTTGAATTGATCGCGTGTAGGGTGTACTCAGGTCATCATCTACTCGTGTAGACCCATCCCGGTACTGTTTGGTCAAGCGGTCAAAAACTTGTCGTTGTTGTTGAGTGTGGCTTGTAACGAGGTTGACTATCTTCAGATCATGATAGGTTCCTAGGTTACTATGTTCATTCGTAGTGGTGGTACTTTGGGTTCTTTTGTTTCTCTGCTTGTGATAGAAATTCTGCAAACTATAGAGCTTGTTGAGGGAAACCCCACCCTCGGGAATGAGGTTGCCTTTCTTGCCCTCAATTGCATTTTTCAGGGGTTTCTCGTGCTTACCTTCATCAATTCTTAAGTCCTTGAAAGCATCATTACTATACGCAGGGTACGGTATCACTTTGAGTGTGGTTGCATTGAGGGTGATGGTCCCTTGTAAGCTCAGCACAAGTGCTTCATACTCAGCAACTTTGTGTGTGCACTTAAACTTCAAGCATATTGAAATCATGCATTTTCTGTTGTTTTGGGCGACTGAGATACATTCATTCCTTGAGCTGTCATGTGTCTTTGATTCGTCAAAATCCATGGCCCACATCTTATCTGTACACAGACCATTTGGCATGCTAGTACCAGTGCTACTATTGTTGCTGCTACTACTGCTACTATTGGTACAATGAACTGTACAAGTTCCATTACCATCAGTTGGGCAAGGAAGGAGTCCCAACTGTGTGTCTAATGGTGTTGGAAATGGCCGTGTAGGATAACACTCCAATGTTATTTCCAGGAGGCAGTTACCAAAGATGAGTTTTGCAAAGGCCAATGGTTCGTTCTCGTTGTTAAGGGGAGTGACATTATGTTT
Organism: Pinus taeda; assembly: GCA_000404065.3. Taxonomy (NCBI): domain Eukaryota; kingdom Viridiplantae; phylum Streptophyta; class Pinopsida; order Pinales; family Pinaceae; genus Pinus; species Pinus taeda. The sequence goes on from APFE030621420.1 coordinate 283,702, forward strand.
CATATACCTCTCGGATAATACCCAGATTTGGTTGCATTTTCCCTTGTATGGAAGCCACATGTGAGACCAATCCGTAACAAAACATTTGTCTAGCTTACTGGACCAGTCTCTACTGAGTAGCAAACCATATGCTTCTGGTATGTCCACAACAACTATGTTGATACATTGGTGGATTGACTTTCATGAGAGATTTGGATGATCATGCCGCATAGTTCACCAATGGATGGTACCAATGTTCGATCAAGTTGGATGATTCACGTAGATGTTTCGCTCCATTATGGGTTGATCTTCTTGGTAATGGAGAGTGCCATGATGTTGGTTGTCGCGCCAAAATCAACCAAGCAGTTTTGAACATTGTAGTTAAAAACTTCAAATGAAAGTAGGAAAGGAGGGCAACCTAAGTTTTCTTCTTCCAACCGAAGTGTGTTGAGCATAGTGGAGAGTGATCCATGAGCTGTGCTTTCCCCTTTGCTGGTAGAGACAGTGTCATCCATTGTTGTGTGTCCTAATGAATGCAACAGGATATCTCACTGACTATGGACCTTGGCTAACTCGAACAAACTGATGTTCGCTCGATTTTTCGTCATGTCATCAACAATGTTATAGTCTAGAGGTGGTAGAGTCACCGAGGTGTATGGGGTGGAACAGATGTTTGTGTTGTTCAGTAGAGTGTTTTGCAACTTTCTGCTCATGGATATACTCTTATCCGTCGTCATCTTCTCGGACTTGCTTTGTGTTTTCGACTCTGGGGCAGCTAGTGGATCGACCTTCCTCATATGATGTCTCACCTTCTCTTGCATTTCCCCAAGTGTAGGGGGAGCCCCTTTGCTCCTAAGATTGTAACGATCATTTTTCTTTTGGGACTTCATCTCAGTGTTTGTCTTCGACATTACTTGCGAGCATTGATATGCATTCACCACATTATTAATTGCGAGCACTGATATGCATTCACCACATGCCCAAAACTTGATTCTTCATTAGGTGCAACCTCTTTGTCATCGTCAGTGTCTTCTGGATAAGCCTGCATATTGCTTTCTGCATCAAGTGTATGGCTGCAGATAGAGATAATGACTTGCTTCCAGTCCGAACAAGACTTCTTGGGGTGATATTATTCGTGGAAGGAACAAAACTTAGGATTTGCGCATTGTTCGAGTTGGAACACAGACTTATGTGCAGTTTTTGAAGCGAACCAGTTGTTGCTTGATGAGCCACTCGATGATCTGTTTGCCTATCTCTATATAGGTGGATGGCTAGTTGCAAATGTGTATGTTTTTCGTTGTTTGAGCTCGGACACTTTTAGAGTCAAGTTCTTGACAAGGTGAGTGAGGGTCTCAATATCAGTTTCTTCCTTGTCTCTACCCTTGCTCACCCTTTCTTGGGGCTTCCTACTTGCATCCTTGGAGTCCTTCGTTGATTCGTCTTCTTTGATGACTTTGATCGTGCACAGATATTTTTCAATAGCAATAGCCTCTTTGCAACTTTCCAAGAGTGTTGGTTTCGCAACTCGCTTGATGAACTACGCAATGCTAGTTGGCAGTGCAGACATGTAATAGTCAACAATGATGGAGTCATGAGGTTTAGTGTATGCTACAAACTTGTTCAAAATACATGTAAACCTCTGATTGAAGTCTTTTACTTTTTATTTTCCCTCCATCTTGAGGCTTCCCAAATATTTGTTGGCATTATGATACAAATGTTGTCCTTGATGGAAACTCACTCATATGTCAGTTCAGTTTTGATGAAAGGAAACCAACAGTGTAACAGGTCCATTTAGATGTAACAGGGCATTGGTACAGAAGAATAGGAAGATGGAACTAAAGTCTACTAATCAGAATGAAGAAATTGAAGGTAAAGGATGGTGAAAATTAGTTTAAGATGTATAAGAAGGTCCACTTAGTCAAAACATCATATACATGCTGGTTCACAGAACAAAAAGAGTGTATATGTATACACACATTTTCACAAGAAGAAAAGCATGTATATGTTAGAAAATCAAGGAAATTCAAGAGGAGACAATACCAAGGGTCAATACCATGGTATTAGCCCACAATATCGAGTGGAGTAACAACTATTTGATCCTGTCCAAGAATACCATGGGTCCTAAGTAGTTTTAGTCTGAGGTATTGAGAAAGGCCTAAAACTATATGAGGAGAAGATCATAAGGCAAGAGTGTGCAAGTAAAAGGGTTTCTAAGGAATACTTCTATCTGAAGTATATTTTAAGTTACAGGGGCTATGTTTGTGATTTGATCTGAAGTATTGTGTGCACCTTGAATTCAATGTTGGATCAGGATCATGAGACTTGAAATGACTTATCATTGAATGATCTGATATTGGTTGGGCTAGATCTGATTATGTACACCTATTTTATTCTTTAAATGTCATGATCTGGGTTCGTCTAAAGTCAGAAATAGAATCAAAGTTATGAGTTAATATTTGCATATCTATACATTGGTTCATCTCCGGTAAATGCGTGTGTACATGCAGGTTCTACTCTTCCAAGTAGCACATACAAAAGAAAAGCCTATTCTTCAGATCCGATTGATCTATCTGACCAATTTTGTTATTTTAAGGTTGTCTGTCAATGAAGTCTTCTTAGATCTAAATGTAAAACTGAATGAATAAGGAGTTTGGTATCTAATTGATTGATTGTACAAGTAAGAAGGGTTATCTCTGCTATTGCATGTGTAAAGCTCTGAAAATTGACTGTATATGTTCAGTGTATTGCTGGTTGGTACATACTTGATTTAGAAGTTTTGTGATTCAGTATTTTTGAGGGTATACATAGGTTTGGTTAAAGGAAGTAGCATATACACGCAGGTTGGGTTTAGTAAAGTAGCATATATATTTTGATGAATTATTTTTTAGGTTACAACTGGTTCTGAATGACATTGCAGGTTTCTAGGTTCAACACAGTGTTCTAGTGAAAGTGATCTAATTGTTCAGATTAACTGATTGTTGGTTGATGCAATTTGAGTTTCAAAGTTTTTTATGGGTCCATTATGAAAATTTGATGAAACGAGGCCTTCATTTGTATTGTTGTGTGCCAGAAGTATCCAGTCTGAAAATTTATGAAACGTGGTCCCTGGAAGAAGAGAGAAGGTTGTAGTCTTATGTAGGCCGGCACCTACGTATTAGTAAACACATTGGCTAGTACAAGAGGTAGGGGGTTGTAGCTCCATTCCTATAGAAGCTAGAAAATGAGAGAAGGTTGTAGACTTCCGCAGGTGGGTGCCTATGTACTAGTATGAGACTGCACCAATACAATATTGTAAACAAATTTTATTATTATTAAAAGAAGATAGAGACGACAACAACAGGTGGTTTTTCCCTACGTTAGGTTTCCACCTTAAATATTAGTGTTCATGTGTGTTGCTTATGTGTGATGGTTTATTTCGTTTTTACTGCATTGTTTAATAAATTATTGATGCACTGATTAAAGATCAACACATGATAAATTGACTACATCATAAGTTCCCTGGGTATATGCTAGTTTCTCTAATCACAGTAGCGTGTACACGCTAGTTCACTTCACATAAGTAATGTATATAAATCTATTTGGGAAATGAAAAATTATTGAACTGATAATACTAATTGACCCCCCTCTCAATATTATTTCCAACAATCTTTGAGTAGCATGGTCGGGGTCTTGTCATCAACGAACTTCTCAAGGAACATGCGTGTGAATGTGCCCTAGTTTTGTATAGAGTTCGGTGGAAGGCTATGATACCATGCAATTGCACGACCATCCAAGGTACATGGGAACAATCTACATGCTATGTCACCATATTGTACCTCAAGGGTCTGTAGCTATAGGTAGAAGTTGTCTAAGTGGTCTTTTGTCTTCATTGTACTATCAGGGTTGAACTCAATGTTCATTCTCTCTGCTTGCTTTGGAATCTTGTGCAGAATAGCTGGAAGAGCCAATGGTCCCTGAGTCATCTATTCAAGATTTTGGTCAGCCATCTCTTCTTATTCTTCTTCATCATCTTCCTCTCCTTCACAGTTTGATGGTTCTTGCTTTGAGTCTGTTGGTTTGTCTCCACCTCCACCTCCTCTGTTGCCTTCCCCCTCTCCTCATGTACCGGAGTCTAATCCAAAGATCACAAGAGTGTCTTGTTCACCTTGCCAGAAGACCAAAGGTTCCTCTCCATCTTGAATAGCTTCTTCCAGACCTTCAAGTGTGGCAAGGACTACTTCTTCCACTAATGATACAACAACTCCTGTGGGAGTGGATTTTGACTTCCTTGATGCATATGGAAGATGTTGTATGCCTAGGATCAGTCCGACTGCTTTCGCGAACTAGCCAGTGATGGGACAGATGGAGTGAAGTCAATGATACAAAATCTTGTGTTTAGTCCTAGGAGGTGAGGAGAAACCAACTACAGAGTAGTGTGTAGGTGAGAGGGAGTGCGAGTTACTACCTTGACCAAATAGTTGATGAATGAGTGTGAGGGGATATTCAGCCATATACAATTGGCTGCCCTCCTTCTAGCGCCAGAAACGTTGACAGTGCTGGACCCACCAACATTCAGGGGATCACCCCAGTATGAAGTCCCAAATAGACCTCACACCATTTGGTGTGGGAGTCACATTTGATATGATGGCCCAGTTGCCATTGTCTTAAGGATTTGCCTCAACTCTTTCTTGTTAGCACAGGAGAATGGTCTGCTTTGCCTTTGAGAAGTGAGGTTCGCGTGCTTGGTGATTGCTAGTGTACTTGTGTCAACGGTTCTTTCACTATAAAGGGAGAGGGTGAGAGCGAGTCCCAAGTTGGTTTGGATGAAGTCCCAACTCAACTAGGAACACACAACACAACATGGCATGCATAGTTTTTGGAGGAGCAGTCCATACGGATGCGGCAGTGACAACACACAAGGTAAGATAACATGTACATCACTTAATGGATGAGTACGAAAGAGTGCAACAGTTGTTACGACAAGTTTTATGTGAAAGGTCTCTATGATGTCCAGGGAGATATCCACCATGATCGAGACATCATTAACAGCATATACAACATATTTCCATTGACATGTTATGTATTACAACAAGTGAAATAGTTCAAGTGTTCAACACGGGTTAAAGCAACATGCATTACAATTGTTCAAGATTAGTCTTACAATAGTTACAATACATGTGGGAAAATGTGTTGGCCTATTAGCAGGCTTCTGAATTAAGCAAAAGTTCCAAGACACATCGTTACACCATACATCAGTAACCTTGAGTGTGGGGCGTTGGAGCCACTACTTACTCCTCAAAGAAAGGATTACTGAATCTCTTGGCTATGTGGGAGGAGACAGGGGGGAATTCCTTTGTGTGTACAAATAAGGGGGTATTCATAGCCAAGGGTGAAACTGACCCTTATGGTTGTTCGACTACTCTCATGACGGTTTGACTTCCATGATTTTTCGACTTTACATGACTCTTTGTACAACAAGTGGGTCTCTTGGACATCCACATTACATTACATTCATTTGACAACATGGCTCACACTGGATATGTGGAAAACATGACTCATGACATGACTCGACATGACAGTGCTAGTACATTCATGTTGTTTTTGGAGTGCATGTCAAGCTACAGTGCTGCTGGGTGATGGATGTCTTCATGGTGTATCACATCTTCACCTCTGCATGGTGAAGTGCGCAGAGTCTTCGATGGTCGTTGGTTCGCTTGATGTTGCTTTGGCACGTTGCTTCTTGCTTATATGTTGGAAGGGTTGACAGGCTCATCAGTTCATGAAAGGTGCGTGTTCATCCATTTGTCCATCCGTGAGCACATCTTGCATGTTTTCTCGTCTATCCATTTGCGAACACATCTTTGCATGATCACCCATTCGCGAGAACATCTCTTTACATGCATCGTGTTAACACCCAGGTTGTTCCCTATGACTCCCAAGGGAATACGGCCGGGGTAACCACTAACCAACCTTTGGATTATAGATCCTAGCCTATCCATAATCAGAGAGGGCTCTCTCTTTAAGTTTCAGCTATGCTGTGTGAGTATTTTAGGCTAGTTAAAAGTTTCAGTTTCCTGTTTAGGACTTTGGTTGGTGAACTTTTGTTGTAAGAAGGGCATGAAGAGTGCAGAAGATGCTAATCCATTGGGCATATGGAGTCAGAAAAGTGAGATAGTTCTGGTGCCTGTGATGGAGAAAGTTTTTGCTGCAAGGCTAGATGGCTATTGTTAATATAATTTTCCAATTTAGTGAGTGAAACAATGGGATATGGAGTTACAGACAGTGTGATATCAATTTGAAATATAATCTCTACTTAATAGCATAAATGAATTACCAAATAGTGACTGTGAGATATTCAGAGCTTATTGGAGTAGTTAAGAATTCCAATTTAAACAGCTGAAGTTATGAAAAACATTTATAGTGAAGATAGATTGAGATCAGGGTGTCTCCATGGACAAATCATGAGCTATTATTTTTCTTTCTTTCCTAGATTTAGAACAACATGTGAGAGTCATGAGTTAAACGAAATATCAGAAACATTAACAGAGATAGAGAAACACTTATTATATCAAGCCATAGCACTAGAATCCTGTAGCATTCAATGGTTCCAATCACAGCATGCACCAGTAAGACTCAGTTCCTG
>APFE030621434.1:0-29139 GCA_000404065.3 Pinus taeda
GAGATGTGCCAATTCCGACCACCACATGGTCCACTTGGAGGATGCCACACGGCCCAATGAGAGGCCTCCATGTGGTCTCGGGAATGGCACCAAAAGTTTGTTTGGATGACCGAAAAACACTGTGGGGTTTCACCCCATGACCTCTCATCCGCACAACAAATGCCTGACCAACTCGACTACAAGTGTTTCTTAATATATAATGGGCGTATGGTTTTATTTAATTACAATCAACTAGATGGTTGGGGCTGATGGTTAGCCTAGCAAGCACATCCTACTAGCTTGGCCCTTCGTTTTCAGTAATACACACTACCGATAGCAGATGAGAAGGGGGCGGGGTGTGTGGCACCCTCCTTGCGCCCAAGTGCAAGCCATATGAAGATTTCACTACCATAAGTGGGACCAGATAGAGTGAATGGCCTATGGCCCATGCCCCTATGTCCCATGTGGCCCCATATGATCATTGGTATGGGGTTAAGAGGGGCCTTCGGCCGAACTATTGAAATTTTTTATTTTTTTATATTAAAAACAACATAACCTTTACCCCAAATTACAGATCATACTCGAGACCAATGAGATGATATTACTGTGACCCAGCCAATTGAGCCATGTTAGTTTTGTTGCCATATTTGCATATAGAGACTAGTTTGTAGAGCAGTTTTGTAGTAAAACTTCAAGGAGCCCTCTCTTTCTCAACTTTTAGCCTTTTTGAGCTTAATATGATCCTAGACAGGGGTTTCCAGGCATTCTAGACACAATGGCAATGTTATTTTTTTAGATTGAAGCTTGTATGATGATTTATTGAGCATTTGATCATATAATAAATAAGGCCACCATTAGAAGTTAAACCAGGAGACGTAGCCCAGGAGGGGTGAACTCCATTATCAATTTTTTGTGTTTGATACTGCATATTTGTCCCTTTTAATTGTAAAAATTATACAAAACTTACTCAATTTTTTGTGCTTTTGCAATCATGATCCATTGCCCAAAAGGCATAAACTGGATTGCAATCATTTTCATGAAACCTTCACTTTTTAATTATAGATTAGTTGGGTATCATTGCATGGTATTTGTGAAGTATTGACAGAGTCTGCAACGTTTTTTAATGCTTACAAGGTCTACATTGGGAAGAGGAGAAGGATCACTTGAAGAACCTAACCTTGAAATTGGCTCAAGAAGGCCACAAACTCCACAAATCATGGCACATGAAGAAGGACAAGGACAAGAGCTGATGTTTGAGGATAAGAGATCTTTTAAAAAAGTTTTCTTTAATATGACTAAGATGGTGAAAGTGTTGTATAATCATGGTTGCAAGGAGAAATTATTATCAACCAAAAGGTTATGGTGGTAATGGGAGCAAGCCTTCACCTCCTTCATCACATACACCTACTCCTCCTACATCTCCAAGAGGACTTGTTAAGTCTCCTTTGATTAAGCTTGATGTCAAGTTTGAATTGCCAATTTACAATGGGGAAGTAACTGTTGAAAAGTTGGATAATTGGGTTCGTCAAATTGAAGTCTATTGCATGATTCAAAAGAGTGATGATGGTGTCACAAAGATATAGCTTGCTTCTCTTCGCTTGGAAGCTACAACTCTCATAACTCAACAATATTTGAAGAAAAGTGGTAAAATTATCTCTTCGTGGAATGATTTTATAGTTTCATTAAGAAGGAAATTTTAACCATTAGCTTACATGCAAAAATTAATTATGGATTGGAAAAACTTTAGACAAGCTAAAGGTCATAGTGTCCAAAGCTACACATAAGAATTTAGAAAAAGAGATTTAAGTGTGGGTGTTGATTTGACCTCACAAGATACTCTCCTTAAGTATATAGGTGGATTACATATTTATTTAAGGAATAGTATACTTATGTTTAATCCCACCAATCTAGATGAAGTATGCGTTCAAGTAACTCATTTAGAATCAAGAGACAAGAACGTTCCTCAAGATTCTAGCGAGAAACCTTTTAAATAGATAAAGGAAAGGGGAAATTTAAAGGCAAATGTAAGAAGAATGTAAGAGGGAGAGAAAATTACATGTAAACATTGTTCAAAATATGGCCATGATGAAGACCGCTATTGGAAATTACATCTAGAATTGAGAACAAAGAAGTTCAATAACAAGGGGAAACAAAACACAGTTGCTACAACTCAACAAGATCTAGGATTCGATTCAACGGATGAAACCAAAATCAAAACCATGGGAACAAACTATAGATTCTAATGCAAGTACTAGTTCTTCTAACAAGACTATTGAATCTCAAAATAATAAAGAAATAAGTGAGATTTTCCATATCAGGGTCATTACAAAACATACAAAGGTTGATACATTATTTGATAGTGGACCTTAAGGTAATCTTATCTCTAAAGCAATTATCAGAAAACTTAATTTAGAGACTACACCTCATGCGAAACCTTACTGCTTGGGTTGGGTGTGTGATGATGCAAAATTGCAAATGATAAGAAAATGTAAACTCAAATTTGCCATCACTGTGAATTTTATGGATGAGGTAGAGCTTGATGTTGTACCACTTGATATTTGTGGGATTGTCTTAGGGAGTCCATATTTATATGACCGAAAATACATATTCTATCGCCATGAGAACAAATATCATATTTTCAAAGATGGAGTTCAGTATATTGTTAGAGCACATCACAAGAAGATGCACTTATCTCTTGTTAGTATTGGTCAAATGAAAAGGCTTGTGAATGCTAGTAAGAATTTTGTGTTACTGCTGAATCTAAAGATTTCTTCAGATCTGATTCTAAACTCATGCATTAATTGGTTGACGTTGTTGAACACTTATGACAATATGTTTCAGGAACCTGAAGGGTTACCTCCAAAAATAGGAATCCAATAAGAGATGCAATTACAACAAGATGCACCATTTCAAAATATTGGCATATATAGAATGTTAGTTTTGGAGAATGCATAAATTAAGAAGAAAATTCAAGATTTGCTTGACAAAGGTTTAATCAGACCTAGTGCATCTCCTTGTGGTTGTCCTATTGTTTTGGTTCTGAAGAAAGATGGAACATGGCACATGTGTGTGGATTTTGGAGATTTGAACAAGATCAAAGTAAAGAATCGATATCCTCTTCCTCACATTTATGATTTTCTAGATGAGTTAAAGAATGTTATTTATTTTACCAAGTTAGACTTGAGAAGTGGTTATCATCAAATAATGATTGTTGAAGATGGTATTTGGAAAAATTCTTTCAAGACAAAAGACAGTATGTTTGAATGGTTAATTATGTCATTTGGGATTTGCAATGCACTTGCCATATTCATGAGAGTTATGAATGATATATTACCACCATTCCTTGATGATTTTTTCCTAATCTACTTAGATGATATTTTGACTTTTATTAAGGCTCTTGAAGGGCATATCAAGCATGTAAAGCAAGTTCTAGATGTCTTGAAAAGGGAAAATTTGTATTTGAAGATGTCTAAATGTGAATTTAGGAAAACCGCTTTGGTTTATTTGGATCATATTGTAGGAGGTGGTGAATTGAAGATTGATCCCTCAAAATTTGATGATATTATAAATTGGACTAAACCCAGTAATGTAACAGAAGTAAGGAGCTTTTTGGGAGCAACCCAATAGCGAAGAAAATTTATCGCTAACTTCTCATTCATTGCAGCACCATTACATGCTTTGACAAGTTTGAAGCAAGTCTTTTAGTGGGGAGGCAAGCAACATAAATCCTTTGACACTTTGAAATAGAAAATCACTACAACACCAGTTCTAGCACTTCCAAATCTTAAGAAACCATTTGAAATTCAAATAGATGCAAGCGAATATGTTATGGGAGTAGTTTTGAAACCTTCTCTATTGTAGTGATTAACTATCAAACTTATGATAAAGATTTGTATGATTTGGTACAAAGAATGAAGAAATGGAAGCATTATTTGATGGGTAAAAGACCAATTATTCATATTGACCATCAACCTGTGCAATATTTACAATTGCAAACCAAGCTACAACAAGCTAGACATTTCAGATGGATGGGATTCCTGCAGTAATTTCATTTGGTAATCAGGTATAAGAAATGTATATAAAACAAAGTTCCAGGCATGTTATCAAGGCCTATTGTTAATGCATATTCCATTCTTAAGCATAACTCAATCATACATGAAAGTTATATTGAACAGTATGCTCAAGATGAAGATTTTCAAGATGTTTATGAAACTTTAAGTCAAGACACTCATGTTGAAGAGTTGGATTATCATGTTCATAACATGTTGTTACATCAACTTGAAAATTTATGTGTTCCATAGGGTGAAAGATTCAATTTCATAAGGGAAGCCCATACTTATCTTATTGTTGGTCACTTTGGTGTAGGCAAAATAGTTTCCCAGTTACAAACATATTGTTATTGGCCTTGCATGAATGAAATTATATCAAGATATATAAAAGGATGTTCAATGTGAGCTACTAGCAATCCAAGCAATAGGAAATTGGGTTTGTACACTCCACTTCCTATACCTTGTCGTCCTTGCGAAAGTGTTTCTATGGATTTTGTTGGGGGACTACCAATGTCTAGGAAAGGTCATGATTATTTATATGTTGTAGTGGATTGTTTAAGAAAAATGTGTGTTGATGCCTTTTAAGAAAAAGGTTACAGCTGAACAAATTGCAAAAATTTTCTTCCAAAATATATGGGTTCATTTTGGGTTACCTACTTCCATTATTTTTGATCGAGATTATTGATTTATTGGGAAGTTTTGGTCAATTTTATAGGAACTCATGGACACAAAGTTGAAGAAGTGCATAACATTTCATCCATAAACCGATGACTAGACCGAAGTAGTGAACAAAACAGTAGTGCATCTCCTTCAAGGATATTATGGTAAGCATCCTAAACTTTGGGATGAGCATTTACATTACCTCCAACATGCCTACAATCATGCCAAGCATTCATCTACACAAGTATCTTGATTTGAAGCTTTTTTGGGTTATTTTCCAAAGTCTCCTTTGGATTTCAGCTTTGGTAAAGATATTGCAGTAGATGGACATATTGTTGCGGACAAAGCCAAGCATTTCATTGAAAAGTTCCGATTAGTGCATCAAAGGGCATAAGAAAAGTTGAAGAAAATCCAAGCCAAGTATAAAACAAGACATGATAAGCTTCAGGTTGATCATGATTTGTAAGTGGGAGATGAAGTTTGGTTGTACATCAGTAAGGAAATATTACAAGGTGAAGGGAAAAATATCAAGACAATCAGATATGGCCCTTTCAAAATTTTGGAGAAGATTGGTAATAATGCTTTCCGATTAGATTTACCACTTTATATGAAAATTTATTCTGTTGTCAATGTGGAAAACTTGAGATTGTATGATCCTCCTATGATCATGTTGTATCGACTACAACACCCTCCAAAATTTTGGCCTACCTCCAACTTCGGATCCTTCCTTGGGTTTTCCCTTGTTGTTTGCAAGCACTCGGGCTCATCCCATGAGCTTGTGTTGAGTCTTTGCACCCTCCTTGCTTAAAAATTCATTGTACATCTTTTAGCATGTTTGTCACAATGTCATGTTTAGAGTCATGTTCTGGACATGTTCACGACCACCTTCATGTGTACAAGTTGTATTCGCTATGTAAGCATCTGTCGCAATCACACATGAAGTTATTGCAATGTCGCACAAGTGTCGTCTCAGTTGTTTAATGATCTATCTCAAGTGTTGTGCTTGTCGCTCGTACCAGTTGGCCAGTCACACTAAGTGTATGTTGTCTTGATGGTTCAAGCTGTCTTTTCATCAAGTCATGTTGAGTGTGTGTTCGCAAGGTCATGCATTCCCAAGTTCAATCGCTCACACACTTAGTCATTTTGTTGAGACTCTGTCGACCAGACCACCCCCAAACAACTAGACCTCCACTGAGTTGTTCTACACAGTCTCAACCCTCAGTGATCATGTATTGCTATCCAGAATTGCGCAAAGCTTTAGGTTGCCTCCCAAACAATTTCCACTGCATAATCCTAGAGTCAACCCGACTGTCTGTTACCCAGAACAACACAAAATTTTCTCAGCAAGCTATCTCAATCTATGTTTCCCACAAGAAAATCTAGCAAGCCTCCTGCTGGTCAACCAGAGAGTTTGACCAGGAAATGACCCTGGTCTTCACTCCTCCAAAAAATTGTGTAGAATTTTCCAGCATGCCCACCACCGCTGACTAAAGAAATTGCACAAACATGAAGGACAGGAACCCACTTCCTGTCACTGCACTGTCCTTGAAATTTGCACAATTCTGTCAGCAGGTCACCCTGTCAACCGACTTTCTACTCCTCCTGAAAATTGTGCAGTTTTCATGGGCTATCTTCTAGCTACCCAAAACCTTGCTCAGCCCAGAAACTATGCAGGGATGTCCTACAGGCCAACCTCCTAGTTCTACAACGTTTTGGCCATTAAGCTCCTGCAGCCTGCTACTAGCCACCTCGGCGCATCTATGCAGTTTTCCTGCCGGCACTACTTTTGTGGAAAAATTGCGAAGATCTGCCCTTCAGCTAGCCTAGATCACACAGATAATCGTAGCTTATCTGGACTGCCCATCTCAGCCTCCAAGTGACCTCTGCATAATTTTCCTTTGATAGTGCCCAAAGCTCGTATCTTGGCTTGAAATGTGCTCTAAGCAGTTTCAGAGACAAAGAGAGAATTCTAGGATACTTGTTCGCAAACGGATTAAGACATGGAGCATACCAAGTACAAGTGAAGGAGATACATGCATGTACAACATCAAGTGAACACCAAGACCATCAAATACTCCACACACCTTTCCATGTGGAGGTGAAACTATGATACACCAAGAACACATTCATCACTCAACATCACTACAACTCGACATGGACACCACTAGCAGCATGAACATACCAACATTGTTATGTCGATTCATGTCATGAGTCATCTCGGCCACATCACTATTGTGGGCCATACTATTGTAATCAATGTAATGTAACGTGGAAGTCCAAGAGACCCACATGTAAACTTGAATAGTCATGTAAATTTGAAGAGTCATGTAAGTCAAACAGTCATGAGGGAAGTCGAACAATCACAAGGGTTAGTTTCACCCTTGGCTATATACCCCTCATTTGTACATGCAAAAGAATTTTCACCTTGGCTCCTCCCACATAGCCTTCAGAGTCTGTAGTATTTTCTTTAAGTGAGCAGTGGCTCTAATGCCCCATTATCAAGGTTAGTGATGTAATGGTGTAATGATGTGTCTTGGAACTCTCGCTTAATTCAGAATCCTGACAACAGGCCATCATGTTTTCACACATGTATTGTATTCGTTTGTAAGGCTATTCTTTGGACGTTTGTAATGCGTGTTGCTTTAACCTGTATTAAGAGAGTTGAACTATTTCAATCGTTCTAATACATATACTTTCGAAAATGTGTTGTATAAGTTGTGAACATTGTCTCACCCATTTGGATTATTCTGTCGGACACTCGATAGAACCATATTCATAAATGTGTTATAACGACTTTCACACTCATGTGGAATTCTTTGTTGGGTGTTGTACGCAATATCTGTTCACTATGTGTTTGTGACTGCCGCATCTGTGTGGACTACTACGCTAGAAGTTGCACATGTCCTGTTGTGTTGTGTGTTCCTAACAGATTTGGGACTATTCCCTTTCGACTTGACACTCACTCCCACCCTCTTCCTCTGCAGTGAAAGAACCTTGACACAAGCAACACTAAGCACTCATCAAGCAGATGAACCTCGATGTTCGAAGACAAAGAAAACCACTCTCATGTGCTGACAAGCAAGAGCAAAGGAAAATATTTAAGATAATGGCAATCGAACCATCATACTGGATGGGACTCCAACACCAAATGGTGTGAGGTCTAGCTAGAACTTCATACCGGGGAGATCCCATGAATGTTTGCAAGTCCAACACTGTCAACAGATCGTTGATCAAGAAGAGAATGTTTAGATTCCATTTGTAGAATATTTTTCTCTTAAATATTTAAATGAGTTGCAGGAAGACTCTATTCTAGATAGGAGGATAAGAACTTCACTCAGAGGCAATGTAGAGCATCTTCGTGTGGGAATAAAAGGTATCAATCTAAGAAAATAAAGGTGGATATAGGAAGTGATGGAGTTGTACCCTAAATTACTTGCTAAGTAAAAAAAGAGACAATCCCTCTAGCCCAATGAGACAGAGACGATCACTCTAGCCCAATAAGTAAGTCTAGCAACTAAAGGGACAATCAACTAGACATCTTCCTAGATCATAATTGAAAAGTAGAACAAGAAAGAGGGCCTACCTTGCTCTAATGCTAATCTGATTTCCTTTGTTGAGATCCTTGAATCGCTTGTGTCACAGGCTTGTTCAGCTTCTTCTAGCGCTTATGTACCTGCAAAAGTGACCAGGAGACAACAAAGCATGCCAAAACCAGTAGCAAATCCAATAATAACCTATTTAGATGATCAAGGAATTCCAAACCAATACATACATGAACATATATATTTTGAGAAGATGAACCAACAGTTGCATTATTATTTAAAGAATAAAGGTGAAGCTTATAACCATAGCCTCGATGTTGAAAGGCTCTCCTTGAGTGGTAATCCAAGTCCAAGCCAAGAAACTCTCCAACACTCCTTCTCCAAGTCTAATGAATAACCTCTAGGCACAATCTCAGCATAGGGGTGAAAATGGACATAGATCAAACATTTGGGAACGGTAGAGGGGGAATTTATAGGTTGGGACTGATTCAAATTTGAACAAGAATGCAACAAATTACAGAAGTAACCACAAATACAGAGATGCAACAGAAATAATACTTCATTTCATTAATGTAAAATACTGAAATATGCTTACAAACAGAAATGGAAATAAACTAGCTAGGGTGATGGTAGCTTATCTCTGAGAAGAGATGTGGCAGCTACATGCCTCTTAACTATCTTAAAATGAGGCTCGAAGGCCTATTTATTGTTAAGAAACAATGGAAAACCCTAAACATCCAAAAACCTAACCCTGGGAGATGAAGCGCCAAACTATGGGCCCCGTTTTGGGTAAATTGGTACATCAACTTCCTGGGGTCGTAACTTTGGCATACAATCTCTGTTTGACGCTCACAATACCTTGTTAGAAAGATCTATCTGAGGACTAAAAATTTTGAGTGCGCAACATCGGTCAATGGACCCATGTTGCTCCCATATTTCCCAAAAAATGTCGTTTAGAGCTTCAAAACACTTTGAAATTTTAGGACCTGAAAATCTACTAGAAATAGTAAATTGTGCTACAATTAAGGAAACTGAAAGAGATAGTTGTGGGGGTCCAAGTGGGCTAGTGGGTGGCCACCAAAATCCACCTGGATCATTCCTCCCCCTTAGGAAGCAATGGTCCCCATTGCGTTGAGTGCCTCCATCAGATGCAAAAACTTATGCTAAACTTGGTCCCTGGCGAGCTGTTCTACAATCTCTGATGTTTCCAGTAATGGTGGGAAGCATGTTTGAAGGTGGTCCACATTGACCACTTAGTGCAATAGAAGGAATGGGGAAATTCTATGCTTCAAAGCATTGTTTCCCACAACCTTGGTAATGGTGTAAGGCCCATAGTGGAGTTATCTGAGATTCTGATGGGCTCTTGTAACGCGTTCTTTCCGCGGGTGCAACCAAACTTTGTCACTCACTTGAAACTTGTGTGGCACCCGATGTTGATCATGGCGCTACTTGTGCTTAGCATTTTCCACAATGGAGTGGAGATAGATTGGCCCGTTGGGTAGAGGTGCTCTGGATGTCAGATCAGACGAATGCTTGACCTGACAATGCAACGGTACCCCTGTGGGTGAGGAGAAGATGTCCCTATCTTCTTTCATGATCGTATCCACCCGCTTCTGTTGCATGGAGGAACCTTTCTCGGGGACCATGGATATGGCTGCGATCTTCCCCTTACTTTGAGATTGAACCAGATAGAAAATAAATTTCCTAGTTTGGGAGATGATCTTACTGCCTTTCTTAGCAGAGATCAAAGAAGTGGTGGTAGGTGGGGCTACCTCCAGTATCCTGTGTAATGTATTACACAAAGAAATAATAATAGCGTGAGGTCTTGACTCATGCATAGCATGTCGCTTCCACAAGTACAGTTGGCCTAATAATACATCACAAACATCAAGCAGTGCAACATCACACAATACCTCATCTATGTAGGGCTTGATGCTGTAGGGAAGGTAGCACTGTTGGTGGACTTGAAGATCTCGTCCTTGGTGAAGCCACCCATGTTGTACAGTTGCGGGTGTGGTATGGTTGGTAGTCCTAGCCGCTTCACAACCTCTGCTGAATTGAGGTTCTTTTGACTGCCACTGTTGACAATGAATTGCAGTGGTGAGCCCTTCACCCACATTTGTGATTGGAAAATACGTTCCCCCTCCTCTGGATCTTCGAGCTCATTCTTCTGGACCTTGGTGGTGGCAAAAGTGGCGTTGGGCTCCACATCAATGATTTGCTCCCCTTTGTCATTCCCCTTGTCAGGTTTTGACTTAGGATCGGAACATGCATCTAATTCAGAAGTCTTCAACTCGGCCACCAACAATTGCTTGGTCTGACACTCACTTGTGTTGTGAGTGGGGCTCTTATGGAACTCACACCACTTTCCTATGTCCTTTGACTTCGTGGTGTTGTTTTTTCCTTGCGGCTTCAACTGGTTGTCTTGGGTCACACCGTCTTAGTTTTGTCCTTGGTTTTTCAATTTGGGGAAGCCTTTCCTTTGCTTCAGATTCGCGGATTCAAAGTATCACTTCTTTTGTTTAAAATTCTGCTCGATCTTGACAACGTATCCATATGTCATGCCAAGTGAGGAGATGTCCAGGAACTCCATCTTTCCTTGGATGTACATGTGTAGGCAATCGCACTATTTAAGTACCAAATGTAGCTCAAAATCTTTGATACCCAACTTTGTGCGAAGGGTATGAAAAATATTTGTGAACTCTAGCACATCTTGGTCCCTTCCCTACTGCAGCGTGGTCCACTTTATGTATTTATACTCATAGCTTTTGATAGGGTAGCACTTCTCCCTAATGGCATCCCAAAACAAATTCCAAGTGGGTGCATATGTAAATAGTGAGTTCGTACTTTCATCCTTCTGCTCGTAGTAGGTTTCCCACCAATCCTTGACGTGGGGGGTTGCTCTGAGAAGAGTGAAAGTAATCTTTTCCCGGTTGGAAAAATCATGAACAGAAAAATACCCTTCTAGTAGATTTAACCATTTATCTATGGCATCTGCATCTATCTGACCCTCGAATATGGGGATTTCAAGGTTAACTTGTACCTTGAAGGGTGTGGCGTTTCTAGAGTAGCTGTTGGAAGAAGATGTGTCGCCCTTGGGTAGCCACTAAAGGATTTGGGCAAAGCTTTCCATCATCGCATCCCTTTGTCGCTCGAGGGCTTCTTCGAGCAATATTTTGATAGGATCTCCTGCCCCCTCATCTTTATTTTCATCTTCTATGGGAGGCCATAGGGATTTGCGAGGCTGGTCTTGCAAATGTTCGACTAGTTCAAGCCCTAACTCCTCATATCCCAGCCTCGTTGGGGACATGCAAAGAAAAACAGAGAAAGAGTAGACCGTTATGATACCATTGATCCAGATTTAAATAGGAACACAACAAATTACAGAAGGAACCATAAATACAGAGATGTAGCAGAAATAATACTTCATTTCGTTAACGTAAAATACTAAAATATGCTTACAAACAGAAATGGAAATAAACTATCTAGGGCGATGGTAGGTTATCTCTGAGAATAGATGTGGTGGCTACATGCCTCAGAACTATCTTACAATGAGGATCGAAGGCCTATTTATTGTTGAGAAATAATGGAAAACCCTAAACATCCAAAAACCTAACCCTAGGAGATGAAGTGCCAAACTATGGGCCCCGTTTTGGGTAAATTGGTACATTAACTTCCCGGGGTGGTAACTTTGGCATACGATCTCCATTTGACACACACAATACCTCGTTAGAAATATCTATATGAGGAATATTACTTTTGAGTGAGGAAAAATAACACATTGACCCATGTTGCTCCCAGGTTTCCCAAAAAACATCGTTTATGGCCTCAACATGGCTTTGGAAGTTCAGGACCCGAAAAACTACCAAAAATAGTAAATTGTGCTAAAATTACGGAAACTAAAAAAATTGAAAGAGACAGTTGTGGGGGTCCAAGTTGGCTAGGTGGGTGGCCACCAACATCCACCTGGATCATTCCTCCCCCCTTAGGAAACAATGGTCCCCATTGCGTTGAGTGCCTCCATCAAATGTAGAAACTTCTGTTGAACTTGGTCCCTGGTGAGTTGTTCTACAATCTTTGATGTTTCTAGTAATGGTGGGAAGCATGTTCGAGGGCGGTCCACATTGAACACTCAGTGCAATATAAGGAATGGGGAAATGCTATGCTCCAAAGAATTGTTTCCCACAACCTTGGTAATGGTGTAAGGACCATATCGGAGTGGTCTGAGCTTTCGATGGGCTCTTGTAAGGCATTCTTTCTACAGGTGCAACCAACCTTTATCGCCCACTTGAAACTTGTGTGGCACCTGATGTTGATCATGTTGATGCTTTTACTTGGAATTTTCTGCAATGGAGTGGCGATAGATCGTCTCGTTGAGTAGAGGTGCTTTGGAAGTCAGATTGGACGAATGCTTGACCTGATAGTGCAATGGTACCCCTATGGGTGCGGAGAAGATGTCCTTGTCTTCTTTCATGACCGTATCCACCTGCTTCTACTGCATGGAGGAACCCTTCCTGGGAGCCATGGATGTGGCTACGATCTTCCCCTTACTTTGAGGGTGAACTAGATAGAAAATAAATTTCCTAGTCTGGGAGATTATCTTACTGCCTTACTTAGCATAGATCAAAGAAGTGATGGTAGGAAGGGCTACCTCCAATATCATGTATAATGTATTACACAAAGAAATAATAATAGCGCGAGGCTTTGACTCATACACAACATGTTGTTTCAACAAGTATGGTTGGCCTATTAGTATCAAAATCCTTGATACCCAACTTTGTGTGAAGGGTATGAAAAATATTTGTGAACTCTGGCACATCTTGGTCCCTTCCTTGCCGCAGCATGGTCCACTTTATGTATTTATCCTCATAGCTTTTGACAGGGTAGTACTTCTCCTTAATGTCACTCTCGGAATGAATTCCAAGTGGGTGCGGCTGTAAATAGTGAGTTCGTACTTTCATCCTTCTGCTCATAGTAGGTTTTCCACCAATCCTTGACGTGGGGGGCTACTTTGAGAAGAACGAAAGTAATCTTTTCCCGGTTGGAAAAATCATGAATAGGAAAATACCCTTCTAGCAGATTTAACCATTTATCTACAGCATCTGCATCTATCTAGCCCTTGAATATGGGAATTTAAAAGTTAACTTGTACCTTGAAGGGTGTGGCGTTTCTAGATTAGCTATTTGAAGAAGATGCGTCACCCCTGCGTAGCAGCTAAAAGATCTGGGTAAAGTTTTCCATCATCGTGTTTCTTTGTCACTCGAGGGCTTCTTCAAGCAAGATTTTGATAGGATCTCCTGCCCCCTCATCTTTCTTTTCGTCTTCCATGGGAGACCGTTAGGATTTGCGAGGCTAGTCTTGCAAAGGTTCGACCAGCTCAAGCCCTAACTTCTTATATCCAGATCTCGTTGGGGACATGCAAAGAAAAAAAGAGAAAGAGTAGACCGCTCTTATACCACTGAACAAGATTTAAATAAGAATGCAACAAATTAGAGAAATAACCATAAATACAAAGATGCAGCATAAACAATACTTTATTTCATTAATGTAAAATACTGAAATATGCTTACAAACAGAAATTGAAATAAACTAGCTAGGGCGATGGTAAATTATCTCTAAGAAGAGATGTGGAATCTACATGTCTCTGAATTGTCTTACAATGAGGCTCAAAGGCCTATTTATTGTTGAGAAACAATGGAAAACCCTAAACATCCAAAAACATAACCCTAGGAGATGAAGCACCAAACTATGGCCCCCGTTTTGGGTAAATTGGTACATCAACTTCCCATGGTTGCAACTTTGGCATACGATCTCCTTTTGATGCCCACAATACGTTGTTAGAAAGATCTATTCGAGGACTACAGCTTTTGAGTGAGAAACATTAGTCCATGGACCCATGTTGCCCATGTTGCTCCCATATTTCCCAAAAAACGTCGTTTAGGGCCTCAAAACGGCTCTGGAAGTTCAAGACTTGAAAAACTACAAAAAATAGTAAATTGTGCTACAATTAAGGAAACTGAAAAATTGAAAGAGATAGTCGTGGGGGTCCAAGTGGGCTAGGTGGGTGGCCACCAATATCCACCTAGATCATTCTTCCCCCTTTAGGAAGCAATGATCGACATTGCATTGAGTGCGTCCATCAGATGCAAAAACGTCTGCTGAACTTGGTCCCTGGTGAGCTGTTCTGCAATATCTGATGTTTCCAGTAATGTTGGGAAGCATGTTCGAGGGCGGTCCACATTGAACACTTGGTGCAAGATAAGGAATGGGGAAATGCTATCCTCTAAAGCATTGTTTCCCACAACCTTGGTAATGGTGTAAGGACCATATCAAAGTGGTCTCAGCTTCCGATGGGCTCTTGTAAGGTGTTCATTCTACAGGTGCAACCAGTCTTTGTCTCCCACCTGAAACTTGTGTGGCACCCGATGTTGATCATGTCACTACTTGTACTTGGCATTTTACACAATGGAGTGGTGATAGATCGACTCGTTGGGTAGAGGTGCTCCGGAAGTCAGATCGGATGAATGCTTTACCTGACAGTGTCACGGTACCCCTATGGGTGAGGAGAAGATTTCCCTATCTTCTTTCATTACCGTATCCACCTGCTTTTGCTGCATGGAGGAACCCTTTCCGGGGGCCATGGATGTGGCTACGATCTTCCCCTTACTTTGAGGGTGAACCAGACAGAAAATAAATTTCCTAGTCTGGGAGATGATCTTATTGCCTTGCTTAGGAGAGATGAAAGAAGTGGTGGTAGGTGGGGCTACCTTTGATATCCTGTATAATGTATTACACAAATAAATAATAACAACATGAAGCCTTAACTCATACATAGCATGTCGCTTCCACAAGTATGGTTGGCCTAATAATACATCACAAACATCAAGCGATGCAACATCACATAATACATCATTTGTGAAGTGTTTGATGTTGTAGTGAAGGTGGCACTGCTAGCAGACTCGGTGTTGGGTTGTGTTATATTCTTTCCACGACTAACCTACGTAGTGAATTGGGGGGTTAGAGGGGGGGTGGAGCCCCCCCTTCGTTGCGTCGATTGCGCAGCGGGGGGGGTCACAGGGGGGGCGGTAGCCCCCCTTGTCTGGGGGGTTTGAGCGGGGCGCGGGTAGCCCCCTCTATGGGGTCCGAGCACCACCCGGGAAATTTTTTTTTTGGACCCTATATTAGGGTTGGCGAACCTACCTATGGTTTTCCGGTCCATGGTTTTGGGACGCAATGGTTTTCGGTCCATGGTATTGGATGCTTCGGCATGTATAAATATGTATTGTAACATTGAAAGGAACATAATGAAAAATCAAGCTGGTAATCCCGGTTTTGGGATCCAGGGGAAAATCTTTGTGCATATGTGTTATGCTCTCGCATTGTTTATTTTCTTTGTTTTAGAATTCGTATGCAGGTAATTTTTGTACAGGGTTAAAACCTACACTCGGAGATCTCGTCCTTGGTGAAGCCACCCCATGTTGTACAGTTGCAGGTGTGGTATGGTTGGTTGTCCCAGCTGCTTCATAACCTCTGCTGAAATGAGGTTCTTTTGGCTGCCATTGTTGACAATGAGTTGCAGCGGCGAACCCTTCACCCACATTTGTGAGTGGAAAAGATGCTCCCCCTCCTCTAGATCTTCAGGATCATTCTTTTGGACCTTGGTGGTGACAAGAGTGGTGTTGGGCTTCGCATCAATGATTTGCTTCCCTTTGTCATTCCCCTTGTTGGGTTCTGACTTAGGGTCGGAACATGCTTCTGATTCTGAAGCCTTCAACTCGGCCACTAGCGACTGCTTGGTCCGACACTCACTTGTGTTGTGAGTGGGGCTCTTATGGAACTCACACCACTTTCTTGTGTCCTTCTTTGACTTCGTGGTGTTGTTCTTTCCTTGCGGCTTCGATGTGTTGTCTTGGGCCACATCTTCTTGGCTTTGTCCTTGGTTCTGCAATTTAGGGAAGCCTTTCCCTTTCTTCAGATTCGTGGATCCAAAGTCTCGTTTCTTCTGTTTAAACTTCTACCTGATCTTGATAGCATATCAGTATGCCATGCTGAGCGAGGAGATGTCCAGGAACTCCATCTCGTCCTAGATGTACCTGTGTAGGCAGCCGCAACATTTGAGTACCAAATGCAGCTCAGAATCCTTGATACCCAACTTTGTGCGAAGGGTATGAAAAATATTTGTGAACTTTGACACACTTTGGTCCTTTCCATGCCGCAGCATGGTCCACTTTGTGTATTTATCCTCATAGCTTTTTGACAGGGTAGTACTGCTCCTTAATGGCATCTCGGAATGAATTCCAAGTGGATGCGGCTGAAAACAGTGAGTACATTCTTTCATCCTTCTGCTCGCAGTAGGTTTCCACCAATCCTTGATGTGGGGGGCTGCTTTGAGAAGAGTGAAAGTAATCTTTTCCCGAATGGAAAATCATCAACAAAAAAACACCCTTCTAGCAGATTTAACCATTTATCAATGGCATCTGCATCTATCTCACCCTCGAATATGGGGATTTCAATGTTAACTTGTACCTTAAAGGGTGTGGCGCTTCCAGAGTAGTTGTTGGAAGCAGATGTGTCACCCCTAGGTAGTTGCTAAAGGATCTAGGCAAATTTTTCCATCATCCCGTTCCTTTGTCGCTTGAGGGTTTCTTCAAACAATATTTTGATAGGATCTCCTACCCCCTCGTCTTTCTTTTCATCCACCATGGGAGGTCGTTGGGGTTTGTGAGGTTGGTCTTGCAAAGGTTCGACCAGTTCAAGCCCTAACTCCTTATATACTGACCTCATTGGGGACATGCAAGAAAAACATAGAAAGAGTAGATCGCTCTGATACCATTGATCCAGATTTAAACAGGGACACAACAAATTAAAAAAATAACCATAAATATAGAGGAAACATAAATAATACTTCATTTCATTAATGTAAAATACTGAAATATTCTTACAAACAGAAATGGAAATAAACCAGCTAGGGCGATGGTTGCTTATCTCTGAGAAGAGATGTGGTGGCTACATGCCTCTAAACTATCTGACAATGAGGCTCGAAGGCCTATTTATTGATGAGAAACAATGGAAAACCCTAAACATCCAAAAACCTAACCTTAAGAGATGAACCGCCAAACTATGGGCCCCGTTTTGGGTAAATTGCTACATCAACTTCCTGGGGTCGTAACTTTTGCATATGATCTCTGTTTGATATGCACAATACCTCGTTAGAAAGACTATCCAAAGAATACAACTTTTGGGGGAGAAACAATGGGAAATGGACAAATATTGCTCCAAGTTTTCCCAAAAAACGTCATTTAGGGCCTCAAAATGGCTCTAGAAGTTGAGGACTCAAAACGCTGCCAAAAATAGTAAATTGTGCTACAATTAGGAAAACTGAAAAACTGAACGAGATAGTTGTGGGGGTCCAAGTGGGCTAGGTGGGTGGACACCAACATCCACCTAGATCACTGGGAGAGGGAGTTAGACCTCCAAAGATAGGATTAGGCCCACATCTTAAGGAGGTAGCTCATAGGGATGAGACCAAGAGATCAAATTAGGAGGATTCGACCTCATCTTTGTGAAACCACCTCAAGATCGCCGCTCTGGAAGCTTCTAGATCATGAAGTTTCTCATCCTATTTTGGAATTTCTTTTTGAGACCATCGCGATTATGAGAGGGAATAGAGCGATGTCATCGCTGGCCTAACAAGAAACAACAGACGATCATCATGGTTTTGAGCTTCACATGGGTGATGACTCTCATTTTAGGGTTTCAAGAGCCATTTACTCAGGGAAATCTCAAGAGATTTCCAAGAAAAGTTAAAGGAGGGATTTGATTTGTATACATTAATGAATATATTGTATAATGATCATGTTTTGGGCACTTCAGGGCTTTTCACAGGGAAGTGCAGTAGGCGTGACAAAATACTATGTAACAGATACCCCCTAAAGCATGAAGGTAAAACGAGGAGTGATGGCTGAGATGCTTTACGAGCTTTTGGAAAGAATGAGGACACACACTGTCAAGAGACCTGCAAATCAAGGACACATATACATATACATATTTGAGATCAAGACATGAATCCACGACATGAGTGCAACCATCCGGATGATGAAGACTATATAAAAAGATGCATGGTATGGGCGTAGCCATCCAGATAACAAGGATCAGTATAAATATTAAGTCTCATGGTATGGTCACAGCCATTCGTATAGTAAAAATATGAGTACAATCATGAATAACATAAAACTCCATGCAGCCTGAGCCATAATAGACAAGACTCATGGTCCTGTGCTCCATCTCGACCCAATCAATGTATGAATTCCAGCATGCAAATAAACGTGTTGAAGTCGAACATGCTAAAAAACCACCTGATTACCTGTCAATGATGTTGACTGTTAACAGTCAAGAGAGAAACCACCAATAATGAAAATGGCTCTCAAGGTACAATAGTACAGTCCATGAATGTGATAATGAGGTTGAGGTCAAACACTTGTGGACTCATATGATCGAAAGCCAATAATGAAGACCTCTCGTCGGATGCGAAGAACTGACCATTAGGGCATGTTAGATCTAATGTACTGAAAGGGAGTCCCTAAGTCATCTTCCTGGATTGTGAGCTAAAGTTGAGAGGAAGAAACCCGTCAAAGGAGGGCAATGATGAATCTCCCATCATCGATACAAAACAAGGAATAAAGTGGTATGAAATCTAGGACTCTAGTCATGACTCAAACAATGTATAGGTAAATAACTGCAAATTGGACTTCACTTGAACATATTGGCAACACGACTCCGAATTGTGGCAGCATTTGACTCAAAATGGGACTAACGGTCATGATGACAATGTGGAATAGTCAAATGAGAGGCAAGATGGATCACCCAAAATTGATATGACAAGTGACTGAGTGAGGATATCCCAAACCCAACACGAGAGCAGAAGAGTGTCATGTTCAAGAACGACATGTTGCCTATACAAAGGATGTCTCATCTTCATTTTTCCTACTATTTCTAGTGAGTACCTCTTTATTTTTACACAAGCTTGAAGAGGATACCATATGCTTGTCATATAAGTTCATCCTTTGGATGAATCCATCCTAGTAAGTTTTACGAGTCCTAGGAAGGAGAAACTCAGTCTCATCATGATGACAAGCCTTTCATCATTTAACTTTTACGAGTCCGACAGAAGAGTAACTTAGTATCTTTTCATATTTAGAGAGTTCAAAAAAGAGACGAAAAAGAAAACTCCATCATGTCCCTTTTTTTAATTGCCTCTCGAATCCGAAAAGGTAGAAAACAATATTTGAGAGAACCTCTTCACCATGTCGACCAAGGTGTACCTTTTTCATAAATTGTCAATCTCAGCCCGAAAAAGGGGTAATGTATACTGAGACAACGTGAATTCATTTAATTTAATGAGTTTGAAAAGACAAATACTTGACAATATTTTCATATTTTTGGAGTCTGAAAGGAGCTGAAAGGGGACTCCACCTGGAGGAACGAGTGGTATAAAAGGATAGCAATGGGTTTCGACAATGATGGAACTACTTAAAACATGTAATGGTCAACACGTTGGCTAATCAAACCACTCATCACAGATGTTCCTCGAGCAAGGGTTAGATGACCAAGTGAAAGCATATGATCGACCAAAGAGATGGTGATGATGGAATGAAAAAAAACCAGGGCCCATTTGGCAAAAACAGGCTTATAAAATGGAAATCATTAGAGGTAAAAAGGGAATGGTTTAATTTTTACATAAGCTTGAAACATGGGAAACTATGCTTGAGTATACTTGGATATGGTTTCATTTTTTCACAAGATTGAAATGTGGGGAAAAAATATGCTTGGATTTAGTTTCACTTTTACAAAAGCTTGAAGCAAAGATAAACTATGCTTCAGATAAGTTTGCATGCCCCCAACAAAATGAATCAATTTGAGGTACATGCCACCGAAGCTTCATTTCATTAAGGTAAGTGGATGGAATGAAGGTTCACGTATGAGATCAAGTGAAAGACTCAACTGGGATTTTATGAGATCTAATCAAAGACTCAAATTGGAAGGGGATTTGTTTCATTTTTTAATGAGTTTGACACAGGAAAAGAACCATGCTCATGGGGACCTATTTCATTTTTTAACGAGGTTGACATAGTAAAATAACTATCCTCAGGGCCCTTGTTTCATATTTTAACGAGCTTGACATAAGACAAAGAACTCTACTCCAATCCTTTTGATCACATACCAAAAGAGACCATGGATTCCAAGAGGTTCTCATTAGATGGGAGAAGAACACTCTGGAAGGAATACATGTCCGAGGATTTGAATGAAAAATCGGCCTCCAATGCTCCCAATGCATGGTGTACTACATCACATACTAGATCATTAGTAGATGTGGGCATGGAACGGGTGGCCACATAATTAACTTGTGGCGGGGGTGATATCACTTGCTCATAAGAGCCATTTAGGGATGATGGTTGAGTGGGAGTTGATTCTGGACCAATGAATGTAAGTTGATCAATGATCACAATTCTTCCTTCATGCTGGAAACACATCACTCGAAAGAGGGAAGAAACAAGATCTCCCATGACATAAACATAGTCGCGACCAAGAAGTTTGTTAAAATATAAAGGGCCTTAGACAACCATCATGTCTATATAGACAATCTTTCTTCTCAAAGTAATAGGCAACTTAGAAAGGATCCCTAATGGTTGACTGGTTCCTCTGTTAAAAGCTAATAGATTCTGTGTTCCCCAGTGGAGTCACCATTTTGTTGACAAGGTTAATCCTCTTCGTTGACAAAGACGGTTCGTCTAGCCCAATGAGTGGATCTAGCAACTGAAGGAACAATCAAATAGACATATTCCTAGATCATAATTGAAAAGTAGAACAAGAAAGAGGGCCTATTGCTTTGATGCTAATCCGATTTCCTTTGTTGAGATCCTCGAATTGCGTGTGTCACAGACTTGTTCCAACTTCTTCCAACACTTATGTACCTGCACAAGTGACCAGGAGACAACAAAGCATGCCAAAACCAATAGAAAATCCAATAATAACCTATTTAGCTGATCAAGGAATGCCAAACCAATACATACATGAACATATATATTTTTGGAAGATGAACTAGCAGTTGTATTATTATTTAAAGAATAAAGGGGAAGCTTACAACCATAGCCTTGATGTTGAAAGGCTCTCTTTGAGCGGTAATCCAAGTCCAAGCCAAGAAACTCTCCAAAACTCCTTCTCCAATTCTAATGAATAACTGTTAGGCACAATATCAACATAGGGGTGCAAATGGACATAGATTAACCATTTGGGAATGGTAGAGGGCGAATTTAATAGGCAAGAAGAGGGAGTTAGAGCTCCTGCAAAGCTAGGATTAGGCCCACATATTAAGGAGGTAGCTCATAGGGATGAGACCAAGAGGTTAAATTAAGAGGATTCAACATCATCTATGCGAAACCACCTCCATATCACCGCTCTGGAAGCTTCTAGATCACAAAGCTCTCATCCTCTTTGGGAAAACTTCCTTTTTGGGACCATCGTGAATATGATAGGGAATAGAGCGATGTTATCATTGGCTTAACAATGAACAACATGCGATCATCGCACTTTTGAGCTTCATAAGGGTGATGACTCTCATTTTAGGGTTTCAAGGGCCATTTCTTCAATGAAAGCTCCAGAGATTTTCCAAGCAAAGTTAAAGGAGGGACCTGAGTTGTATACATTGATGAGTATACGGTATAATTATCATGTTTCAGGCACTTCAGGGCATGTCACAAGGGAAGTGCAGGAGGCATGACAAATTACTATGTAACACTATGATATTATTTTTAAAAGGGAATTACAAGTCACCTTCATCTCCTCAATCACTTCACACCTCTCTCCTTGATGATTCTCATGGTTCTATGTAACTTTCTCTCTCTTTTAATAATACATTACACTCTCGTTTATGCACTCATAAAAGAATGGAATATTCCTCTTACACTCAATAAAGACATGTCATAAAATATTCCTCTTACACTCTCTTTAATTCATATGTTACACTCTCCTTAACTAAGACATGCATACCTCTCCTTAATAGCATGAGTTACACTCCTCTAAATGGAATACAACGCATGCATATTACTCCTCCCTTATGAAAAGAATTTGTTGATCCTCCTATATATGTATCTCATGTATTCCCACTTGGGGGAGGTGCATTGTAATACCAAGAGTTGGAGAGACTTGAAGAGGATTGTGAGAGGGAGAGTCTTGGAGAGTAGCCAAATGTCATTGAAATGAATCTGAAATTCCTAAACTAAATTACTAAGTAGTTCAACCTGGTGGAGTTTTCCATGAGTGGTATTGAGAGGAAGTGAAATTTATCTTCCTTAGTTTGCCTCGTATATCTCTCTACTGTGATATTTTGGTATTTCTTGTGAGCTTATACAGCTCGGGGGTTCCACGGGGGGAAGTTCTTCCTGGATATGGTTGGGAGGAAAATCGGATGGTTCATAATGAGTTGGTAAGGATATTGGAGTCAGAGCATTATCTCATTGGAGTTGGAACATATTCCCATCTTTTTGGAATTGTATAAATACACTGTCAGGTATATTCATAAGCATTTGCGAAAATTTAGTTTATTATTAGTTTTCAAGTGTTTAAGAACTTTAAAATTCATTAGAAATTGCTGCTTGTGAATGTTTATGAGATCTTTACAGAGTTAATTCTGGGCAAACCAATAATGAATGGCAGTTGTAGTTAAGAATTTACATGCAAGAGCATTAAAACAATAATGTTTTTCCGAAGTTTTAAGTTCTTTTGATAATGAATTTTTATCCATAGAAGGTCGCCATGAGTTGAATAAACTAAGTGTTTGATAAAAGTGATAAATGGGATAGTATAATTTTTTGTTTTTGTTGTTTTAATAAATCGAATCTCTGGAAATTTTTGTTGTGTTTCTACTCAACAGCAGGGGGTATCCATGCCATTTGGCCATGTAACCCCCCATTTGATTCCGCAGAAACACTTCTCCGAACCCAAATTGTAAATCTGGATGATTTTGAAGATTACTGCTACCAATTGTGTATGTTGTTGAGTTTTAAGTGAAGGATTAAGATGATTTAGTTTATGTTTTAATATGCCAATATTTGAAGTTTTGATCTATGAATTTTATGAGTTAAATAGGTTGAGTGAAAATATTATATTCATGTTGCTAATGATTGTCAAATTGTCTTAAGAGATGATGGTCACCAAGCATTTGACAAAATGCCCCAGTGGTTGTATATTGTATGCTTGCAAGCTATTTTTCAAAAGGCCTCAATGACTATAGCTTTTATGCACATAAATCCTTAGA
This sequence comes from Pinus taeda, assembly GCA_000404065.3. Taxonomy (NCBI): domain Eukaryota; kingdom Viridiplantae; phylum Streptophyta; class Pinopsida; order Pinales; family Pinaceae; genus Pinus; species Pinus taeda. The sequence goes on from APFE030621434.1 coordinate 23,544, forward strand.
GTTAATGTCTAATTGACTATAGCTTTTATATACCAGAAATTTATGAATAGATTATGCAATGGGTGTAGCTTCCTATGTCTACAGGTTTTTGTATAAATGTGAAGATGAATTTTAGTAAAGTTGTTGAAGCGTGAATAGGTCAATAGGACAATGTTACTTTTATCATATAAAGCTATCATAAAAAAGGGGTGTTGTTGGAAACAATTTTACAATGACAAAGTATGTAGGATTTAATTACTTGTGAAAATGAGGATAATAAGTTCATCAAAATTGCATGTATTCAAGGGTGCAACCTTATGCTTTAGTGATTGTAGAAAATAACTATTCTTGCCCAGTTTTTGCAGGCCCATTGTTTTACTTGGCGCTTTTTGAAGAATAATTTGCTTCTGAATTGGTAATAGTAGTTGTTCTTGATGCAACATTCATTATAGAATTCTCATGATTGAATCATTGCCTTAAGAACTAGGATTGGGAATTTTTAATTGATGAAATTGGAAATGTTGTTGGGTCAATATATTTTGTGATTACATATCATATTTATTAGATTTACTGATGAAGAGAGACATATTCTTCCCTTAGTTACCTTGCTATAAGTAGGATAATACTTATACACCTATATTTTATTTATGTAATAGAAGCATGATACTTTGTGGTTATGATGTCAAGAGTCAATAAGTGGAACCTATTTAGCATAATATAAAGGGTCAAATAGGTTGATTAATCTTAATGCTCACACATAGCATTATGATGGAATTTATTTTCAGTCTTACTTAGAACTCACGTATAAGTATGCAAGGGCACATGCTATCCTCTTTTAAACTTGATGAGAAATGCATTTTGGAATTTGTTTTAAGGAAAAGTTATCCCTCACTTCTTATGTTATATTCTTATATTGAAATAGATAAAGGAACATGATCTTCATGATAACCAAGTTGGTCATATTATAAGTTTAAAAAAAATGAGTATTAGTATTCAATGTAAGCTTTACTTCTCTATGCAATTCATGGTTGGTAAGGTCGGACCTTACATTCACTGTGTAGACCGTATGATGACATGGTGCTAACGTTAGCACGTTGATTGGATTGTATAGTGGCATATGGGCTAATCCTGTGAGGACACGTGGAACACTGGTATTGGTTTGAAGTTACGTGAGATGGATCAATCTCAGGCCACCATGTGGGCCAATCAAAGGGTGCCACGTGTCCCAATCAGAGGGTGCCACGTGGCCCAATCAGAGGTTTCCACGTGGCCTCGGGAATGGTGCCAAAATTTTGTGTAGTTGACTGACCAACTCCATGGGGTTTGACCCCATGACATATCGTCCACAAAACAAGCTCTCTACCCACTGGACTACAAGTGTTTCTTATTATATAATGGGTGCATGGTTTTATTTAATTACAAGAATTTAGATGGTTGGGGGTAATGGGCAGGTCGATGGGCATGCTTGACCATCCCAGCTTTTGGTTTCCATTAATACACAAGACCAACAATTGATGAGAAAGGGGCAAGGCGTGTGGCACCCTGCCCTCACCCAAGTCCAAGCCATATGGCGACCACACAACTGAGAGCGGGGCCAAGGAGAGCATGTGGCATATGGCATGTGCCCCTTTGTCTTATGTGGCCCCATAAAACCATCAATGTGAGGGTAGGAGGGGGCTTCGACCGAACAGTTCAAAAAAGAGATTTTTTTATATTAAAAAAAAATGTAGTCTTCGCCTAAAATTGCGGATCGAACTCGACACTGACAATATGACACTACAGCAGCCCAAACAATTGAGCTATGTTATTTTGGTTTCCAAATTTACAGAACGAGACCAGTTTGTAGAGGAGTTTTGCAGTAAAACTTCAAGGAGCACTATCTTGCTCAATTTTTAACCTTTTTGAGCTCAAGAAGAGCCTAGACAGAGATTTTTGGGCATTTTGGACATGATAGTAGTGTTATTTTTGCAAATTGACACTTGTATGATTATGTATTGAGCGTTTGAGCATATAACAAATAAGGCCACCATTGGAAGTTGGACCATGAGACGTACCCGAGGAAGGGTGCACATTCTAGTCTTCAAATTCTATATAAAAAAAAAATGAAATTTGAAATTTGATGCACATTCTACTCTTCTCATTATCATAATCGGATTATTTTATGTTTTGGGATATTTTTAATATATTTTTAAGTCTAGTATGTATTAGATAAAATTACAAATTTAAATAGTGTAATCTGCACAATCCATGTTCCATAAGTTATTCAAAATTTAGAATCCATTCATACAATTAAAATACATTTAAAAAAAAATTACAATCTCCAAATCAATACAAAAATTCCATTAAAACAAAAACCCAAAGGAAACGCCCTTCAAAGCCGGTAGAAGACACTAACTAAATAAAGGAAAGAATATTCAATCACGAATGATGACGAGAAGACTCAACAAACAAGAAACAAGGGAATATTCCATCGGAAATGATTATGGGTTATAGAGAAAGACTAACAGTATAGAAATTGGTTTGGGTAGTATGTTTTTGAGAAAGACTATCAGAGCTAAATTTACAGTATGTATTTCGTCTCTGCTTCACAATCAGGAAACTAGAGTACTCTGCCTTTGGAGGGGAAACAGAGGGGATGAGCTTGCAGGAACTTATGTAAAGAAGCAAACGATTATTCGATCATGGACTTGAAATTTTTTCATTTTTATGGAGATTAAATGCAAACAAATTCCAGTGATATATTCCATATAACTCATTAGAGAAATTTGGGGACAAATGAACGCCCTGCTTAATACAAAAACAAATGTATTACTGTCAAAATGATCAAACTGTCAAAATGACCAAATACGTCTACATTTAATCACTTTCAGTGGCTAGGTCATACATCTACATTTAGCCACTTTCAGAGGCTAGGTCATACCTGTATTAAAAGAAGGGGAGCTTCATAGTTTTCATTCCGGTAAGGGGACAAGCTATTCACAAAATTTCTTGTGTGTGCGTGGGAGATGGAGTGGCTAATGGTTATGGGTAGAGGCTTTGTATTTACTATTTATTATAATGAAACGTTTGTCATTACTTACTTCCGATGGAGATGTTACGCAGAGGGTGTCCCCTCACCCTCGTGGTAGACTTGGGGTCAACAACTAAAGTCAATGGTTAATTATCTAATTAATTTTATATTTTAAATTATTAATATTAACTTACAAAGTCAATGGTGGATTACGTAATTAATTATATATTTTTAATCTATATATATATAAATATATATTTATTTGGATATCTAGTGGAATCAGTTGTATATATATATATATTTGGATATCTAGTGGAATCAGCTATAGTACTAGCGTTACATGGGGTCAAATCCCAATAGCTACCACTATAACTGCTAGGAGAAACCGCTCTATCCGCAAGAACGACCCTTAGGTTAAGACGAGGCTTGAACCCGTGACCTGCACAGCGGAACGAACGACTTAGCACACTGTCCGCTGGCCACGAGACTAAACCCCTGCGGGCTAAAATATTAATATATTTATTATATGAGAAGAGATCTTAAATTTTTTTATAACTTATAATCTCAAAACTAAAAGAAATACACCCAATCCTATCCTCCTCATTAAAAAAAATTGGTTCCTTATTGAAAACATATCTACATCTAAGTATTCAATATATAAGAATAGGTTAAACAATATAGATGACAAGAGGCTTCCTAAAATTGCTTCAAAATCTAGCAAAACATCACCTTCGATTTAGACAAGGATGCCATAAGGATGTCCAATCTTGGTAACAACATTGGGGGATAAAGAAAGAGATCATTTTGTAGAATATGAATAAAATATATATACTTTTGGTAAGAAGAAAATTCTATTAGTATATATAGACTAGTACATAGAATTGACATAAATGTCAGCCTTTTCTTCAACTAGAATTACTCATGACCAAAAAAGACACAAGTTTGAGTTGAACTTGATCAAAACATTTGAAGACCCAAGATCCTATCATATTGGAAATTAGGCACATAAGAAATTGAAAATGTATCTACTAGACATAAGGACACACACTTCTATGGACCTTATAAACTATGAAAGTAAAAGAAGAGACTAGAATAAATTATCATTAGAGCATCAAACTAAGGAAGGAGTTGATCTTGCAATACCACCCTCTAGAATGTCTATGGGGTTTTCCCTGGAACAAACACTGGTATTTGAGGCTAAAATCCCACCTTGTAATTTGGCTAGCAATTTTCAAAGAGTAAGGAGAACCCTGCCCTATTTCTCCCCACAATTTAGGAAAATTTTGGGAGGTGTGTAGTTGCAGAGCATGGTATAGCTGACCGTATAACACTAGCACTGATTATTGAACTTGTAAATTGGAGTTAGTGCTCAGTGAATTTGAATTTGTGCTCTTTGACCCTTGATGTCAATCCCTATGATTGTGTTTGAGACCATGGAACCCTTTTTCTAAGCATGTGTGAAGCTTAGTGAATGAACAAACCATTGATGTAAACTTCCCTTGTGCAAGCATTTCCTCAAACCTTGAATTTGGCTTGAGGCTAGTCAACTACAAGAAATATTGTAGTGTAGCTAGCCTATGGTTGGGTGGAGAGTGGAAGTTTGCCCTTCGTTTGCTAGTCAAATTAACACACACATATAAGTATACTCAGTTATGCTTGTTCGTCAACATGCTATGATGTCCACTATTGTGCTTATGATTAATGATTAATCATGTAACATCTATGAAGGAATGCTTGATTCAGTATCTAACAATGGTTGACAAACTATCTTGTATATCTATGGTGATAACGAGCTTCTTTAGTTATGTGGTCACTACCTTAGTGAATTTCAAGTTGTTTGATATGCTCATAAATGGTGATTTGAAAATCACCCAGGACAAGTTCTTAGTTTTCTTATATGTTTATGAGTTTGGGAAGCTCATTGCCATAAGCATGATTGTGGGTTGTCTTACTTATTAGGAGTTCAATTGATGTGTTGTGTGTTGGACGAATGTCTGGTTAGAGCCGAGGATCGTGTATTTTATGAATGTTGTGATGAATTTTATATATAGACTTCCTATAACTAAGAATTGTAATTGACCTAATGGGTTGAGATTCATATTGTTACATGCATGACCTATAGTCCTCTTAAATAATCATATAAATTTGTATATCTTCCTTCCAATGAATGAAAGAATCCTATCTCACATCATAAGAAGGTAACTATGTGTTGTATTTTAAGTGAGGATTCAACTAGTGATGATGGTTTCTTGGTTTAAGAATGATGAAGCGGCTCTATAATTTGTGCACACATGTACATTGTTGTGATGTCTTGAGCTTGACAAAGTAGGCATGGTCTATGGTTCCGTTGTGATGAAGTCTGTCCTTTGAAGCCATCTCTCTTTGCTCAGGATTTGATGTAAGTTAAGCCTAATGGTGACATTAAATCTTTGATGGTCACATCGTAATACTTTTGAAGGGCGCTTTCTTCACATGGGAATTGTGAATTATTGCTATGAGGAATATATATATATCACTGTATGAATGTATACAAGTATACAAATTCAATACTCAAGTTAATAACTTGGTTGAAAAATATTTATAATGATAAAGGTGATTATTTATTTA